>JACAFY010001941.1:0-10512 GCA_015252635.1 Dictyostelium capitatum
AAAAAAAAAATAATCCCAAAAAAATTATAATAATTTTTTTTAATAAAAAAATTTTTTTTTTTTAAAAAATAAAAAAAAAAAAATTTTTAAAATTATATTTAAAAAAAAAAAAAAAAAAAAAAAATTAATTAATTAATTAATTAGGAAACATAATAAAATAATGGCAAAAAAATTTATAATTTATTTATTAATTAGTGCATTGTGTTTAAATGAAATTAAGGGTTTTTTATTTTTTTATTTTTTTATTTTTTTATACATGATATTCATAAATGTTTACTTCCAATTGATGAATTGAACCACAATGACTTGCATGATTAATGAATACTAAAGGTAAACTTCAATTACTTTTGATGCTAAATTATCTTTATTATTATTATTATTTAATAAATCTGTATTTGTTGAAGTTGTATTTGTAGTTGATGTTGTTTCATTTGGTATATTAATTCTAATGATAATGTTTGTACAAATTCTTAATTTACGATATTTTCATTATCTTCTAATTCAACACACGTTGTACTAACTGTTGTAATTCCTTCTTTAGTTTCTCTTTTTTTTCTTTTTGTAAATGTAAATTAATTTTATTAATATGAATCAGCGTATAATATTATTTCACATACTATTTTTTTAATTTCTAATAATTGTTGTTCATAAAAACTTTCTCTTTTTTTCTTCACTCATTTTAATTGTATATATGATCAAAATATATATTAGTAACTTAAATAATGATACATGTTTGTCACACTATTGATAATTAGAAGTTGTCAATTACAAGTTTTATTTATTTAATTTGAATTTTATTTGGACCAGTTGATGAAAAAAATCCAGAACTAATACCACCACTACTACTACTGCTACTACTACTAAATGTACCTGAAGATGATGTTGTTATTGACTGACCAGTTGTAGTTGAAGAAGTTGTTTGTCTACTTGTAGTTGTTGAAGTGACAGCTTTAATTGATTCATCACCATCACCTGAACTAAAAATTGGTCTAGCTGATGATGAACTGCTAAATGTGCTTGAACTTGCATATGAATTACTACCAGATGAACCAGATGAACCAGATGTTGATCCTGATTGTGAACCTGTTGCTGAGGTATCACCATCACCTGAACTAAAAATTGGTCTAAGTGTTGATGATGATGTTGTAGTTGTTGATGTAATTAATGCAGCATTAATTTCGATATTATTATTTGTGATATTACTTCCTGGATATTCATTACAAAATACCAAATAATCTGAACCTTCTGAACCACCTTCAACACATTCAAACCAAATTGTTTTTCTTGTGAATACACCTGAACATTTATCGTTGTTGTAGATTTTAGCTTTATAATTATTTGTAAATTCAATTTCTGATTTAATAGATCTATAAATGCCACATCCTTCAATAACTGTACATTCACCTAATACATTTGTTGTATTTAAATTTTCACATTCATTTAATGTAATGTAAAATTCTAATGATCCCGATGACGAGTTTGCTTTAACAACACTACATAAAAAGTAGGATACCACTACAATTACAAATATAAATTTTATTAACATCCTATATATATACGTATTTACAATCAAAAACAAAAAATATCATACGGTTTTTTTTAAAAAAAATGGTCATTACACTGGTACCCAAAAAAAATCTAACTTTTTTTTAAAATTTATCTTGATAATTTAGGGTTATTTTCTATGAATTCTATAGATTCTAACAAGAACCCTATTTTTATATTTGTTTGATGATGTTGATTTATAAATAATAATAATAAATAATAAATGTAACAATTGATGGTGAAGAAAGAAAGAAAAAATAAAGATTGTTTGCTATGTGTAAACGTTTTGGTTTTTTTGTAAATTAAATTTTTTTTTTTTTTTTTCATGAATTTTATTTTTTTTTAATTTAATTTTTTTTAATTCTCATTTTTATAAAAACAATTTAGCACTCACACACACCAATATGCATTGTTGTAATTTTTATTTATAATGGAACCAACATTCAAAGTAGATAATAATAAAAATAGTATTACCAGTAATAGGATTAGCCAACCAACATTTATACTTGAAATACCAAGTTCACCATTAGCATATAAACAACAACAATTTCCAAATAAATTACATGATATACCAACAGTAACAACAATATCAACAACTACAAAAGTACACGAGAATCAATATAAAGATTTTTTTACAGCACCAGTATTAAAAGTAAATGAAATTGATATTGGTGATCTATTAGTACCAAGTGGTGAAAATGATTCAAGTTGGTTATGTTCTATTTGTTTATCATTGATGGTAAATCCTCTACAATGTTCAAATGGTCATTTATGTTGCACCACTTGTTGGAGTAAAGTTTCAATATGTCCAGTATGCAGAATAAGTGTTATTGGAATTTCAAAATTATGTAGAAATCAATTTTATAATGATTTATTTTCAAAATTAAAGGTAACTATCACCATCACCACCACTACTACATTCATATAAAAAGTAATATTGATATTAATACATACATTATTACACAATACACAGTTTAAATGTCAATACAAATCAAGTGGATGTGAATTAATATTAAAACATGAATCATTAAATCAACATTTAGGTGTATGTGAATTTAAAACAGTACAGTGTAAATTGTGTTTGACAATATTTAAAGATAGAGATTCAAAACAACATTTAGAAACATGTGGAGCAATCAATGGATTTTGTGATCAATGTTTCAAACCTATGACTAGAAATCAATTTAAAGATCATAAAGATAAATACCAATGTAGAAAATCAATTTCAACATATTGCGGTAATTGTGGAATGGGTTTATATAATCCAAATCAACATACAATACCAACAAGTACAGCCACAACCACCACTATTAATTCAACCGGTAACAATTGCAATAGTAATCAATGTATATTATTAAAGTTTATGTCAAATTTATATATGAAGGATACTGGTATGTTAAATGAAAGTGAAATTGGCAAAATTGAATCAATAAAGAATCAAATATTGTCATTATCTTCAAAAATTGATTTCGTTATAGACAATAGTGATGTTGGTAATGGTAGTCCAGATGAAATTATAGATTTACCAAGATTTAATAAAATTATGAAAAATAGTTTAGATAACACATGCTCAGAATCAACATTGCCAACAACAGGTGTATTTAGTCTTGGTGTATGTGGAAATAAAGGTAGTAAAAGTCAAAGAAGAAGTTCACTTTTTAAAATTGGTTCATCTTCATTTAGAAATTATAATACAACTCCAAATATGAACGATTACTATATTTCAGATATAACTTCACAGTTTAGTAGATTAGATCATAATAATCAATTAATATTACCAACTTTTAATACATCAAATCCATTTCCACCAGTAAAATTTGATTGCAATTTATCAATTAGTCCTTTTAAAAAACCAATTAATAAATAAATAAATAGTGATAAACCCCCTTTGTATATATAAATATTAAATCATTTTATTTATTTGAATTTGATATATAAAATTGTACATTATATAATTTTATAATTTATAAAAGTTTGTGTTTGTACAATCAGATTTATATTATTACAGAGTTGAAATTAATACAATTAAAAATCATCTATCAAATGATTAAAGAACTGATAATATCAAGAAAGAAATAGTTGTCACTCAAACCTCCTCTCGTGGCATGTCTAGGTAACGCTAATTGTTAAAAAACAATCTTTTTTTTAATGTAATTTAATAATTAACTTAATTTGTTTTAAAAATTAATAATGTTATTTTATTTATAAACATTTTTAATTATTCAAGATTTATATTATAATAAATAATTCAACAACACTCACACTCATAAAATTGTACAATTAATTTTTGTGTGTGTTGTGTGATGTTATATTTTTTTTTACTTTCTAATTTTAGAATTACCATATAAATTATTATTGAGTAATTTTGAAAAAAACATACACATACACTTTTTTACATTTAATTCTCAAATTGGAAAATAGTATATAAAATAATATATAACGAGAGCGTGGTTAGGTATGTTTTTTTTTTTTGTTTATTATTATCATTTTTTAAATTTTGGGGTTTTTTATTTGATTGTGTATGGGTGTGTTATATTTGAATAATTACCCACAAAATAAACAAACAATTACCCACTCAAATTAATTATTATTTTTTTAATTATTTTTTTTTTGAATTTATTTATAGTAATTTTCATATTTACCATTTCCCATATCTCACACACACTCACACACTCACGCAAAATAAACTAATTTATATCTACATTATATATCTACATACAAATAAAAATAATGACTTCACTCAATAGTAGCATTAATAATAATCATTATAGTAAGTTTTAATATTGTAATATATAATAAAATATAAGAAAATAAATATTAATTAACTCTAATTAAATTTCACAAACACAGTTTATGATATTAAAAAAAAAGAAAAGGAAGGGAAAAAGAAAAATCTTATATCAAGATTATTTTCAAAAAAGAAAAAACAAAATGGTGGTGATAATTGTTCATTAGATGGTGCTTCAACTACAACAAGTACTATTGATATAAATAATAATGAAAATATCCAATTAAAAGATGATATAATTGTTGAACAACATTCAAATAAAATTAATAATAATAACAAACAATTTGGAATAATTACAAATGTACCAATAATTCCAATTGAAAATATAATTAAACAAATTAATCAATCAAAATATCAACCTAATCAAAGAAATATTAGTGGTGGTAAAAATGATTTAGAAAGTTATTATTTCAATTATAAAAGAAAAGTTAAAAGTAATAATGAATTTATTGATTTGGATAAACATAAATATCAAATTGAACCTGTAAATTTATTTATTTCAAATAGAAAGGATAAAGTTAATTTCAATGAAGAAATTCAAGAAATACCAGAATTTGATAATGACGATGATTATGAAGAACAAGATGATGATGAAATAATTGAAGTACAAGGTCCACAACCACAACAACCACAACCTGAAATTACAACAAATCCAATTAAATCAATTTTAAAAAAAACAAATCCAATTACACCAAATAAATTACCAATTTTAAAATCTGAAAAATCATTAATTAAATTAGATATTGAACAAAAGAAACAACAAAAAATTCAACAACAAGAAGCACATCAAAAACAAATTCAAGATCAATTAATAATTTTTCAACAACAATTACAATTACAAAAACAACAACAGCAATTATTTAATATTAATAGTAATAATAACAATCAACAATATGTTTGTGAAAATAATTTTTGGAAAATTATTAAAAATCAAAAATTACTTAAATTGGTATTATCATTTTTATCATTAGATTTTCAAGAACCAAAAGAATCATTTATTCAAACTTCAAATGTTGATTGGTTAATTGAAAATGGTTATAGAAAAACATTGGTTCATAAAATATTGAATAATCATTATTTAGAATTAACAGATACCATTCAACCAAAAGGTATTTGTAGTGGTGTAATTTATAAACTATTTAAATTTTTCAAATCTAATGACAATTTACAATTTTATCAATGTCTATTTAAAAAGTTTAAAAATTATTTCACTCCTCAAAACTTGAAATCAATTGCATTAAAAGCATGTGGCTCTGGTAACACCAATGTATTACTTTTGATTGAACGTGAATTTAATTATCAAATTGATTATTTTGATTTATGTAAATCAATATCAAGAGGTGAAATTAAAACTGCACTTTGGATAATTAGAAATGTAAAATCTGCATTATTCATATCAAATGTTCAACAACCATTGGAATGTTTTAAATCAAATTATAAAAATTTAGAAGATAAACCAATTATCATAAAGAATAAATTTTATAAGTCAATCGTTAAATGTTGTCAATTAAATGAATTTAAAGAAGTGTCATATGAAAAACAACAATCATTAAAAATACAATTTTCAAAAAGAATATTTAAATTGGTCAATTTCATTTCGAAGAATTATTCATTTAAATCATCTGATGAAATTGGTAATAAAGCAGTATGTGAATCATTATTTAATCAATGTCCAGTTGGTTATGATGTAAATTTTAAATGGGTAGTTCACGCATGTTTTGCAATTAATTCATTGAAATCATTTTTTATAAATGAAGAAACAGATGGTAAAAAGAAACACAATGGTAATATTCAATATCCAATTTATTTAATTAATAGAGAATTTTATTTTTCAAATGATCAAATATCAACAATTTCAATGGATCAACCTGAATATAAGAAACCAATCTCAGAAATTAGTTGTAAAAATGAAAATGTTAAAAAATTATTAAAAATGTTTGTTGCATTTCGTTTCAATTTAACAAAATTTGGTAGTCCTCTTTATAATATTAGATACTCTGGATTAGATATTGAAATTGAAAGACATTATAGTTCAAATGCATCATTGGATTGTGAAGTATTATATTCATTAAGAAATGCGGATTTCGGTATATTTAAATCTTGGTTTGACAATACACGTAATGAAAATTCAAGAGATACATTAGAGAAATTATTATTATCATCACATAGTAATCCTACTGAAATATTATTTTCAAATACATCTGAACAAAGTCGTAAAAGACATGTTGTATTCATTGAAGAAGTTATAAAACATGTAAATTCAAAACCAGGTTATCGTTACATTAATCAATATGTTAACAAAGATAAACAATGGCATATTCATCCATCATTATTCTTTTGTTTGGTAATTTCCTATGATAATTTAGATTACATTAAATTATTATTACAAAGTAATAGATTTAGAAACAAAATTTTAAGACAACAAATACCAACTAAAAAAAAGAAATCTGATTATCCAATTTTCAATATTTGTAAATTTATAAAATCACCAGAAGTATTGGAATATTTATATAATGAAATTCAAGTTTACATTACTTCTTCATATCAATATCAAAGGGATAAATTTAAATCAAATTTATTTTTTTGGGATTTTCAAGAATGGATTAAAAATTCAAGAATTGATATATTTAATAAATTCATTGAAGTTTCAAATAAATGGAAATTAAATCATTTAGATACTGATAAACGTAGAGGTCCAACAATATTTAAAAATGGTGATTTTAAATTCACTATAAAAGAATTGGATATACTTTTATTGGTTATAAATAATCCAGATAATTTTCAAATTGATTCAACTGTTGATATTAAATTTCAATTAACCAATGATGGTAACATTTACGAAATTGAAAAGATTAAACAAGTTATTAAAATTTCAGAAAATTCATTCTCTTTCAATTTATTTAATAATTTTGAAAATTTAAATAGTGATAACAAATCATTTCAATGTTTACAATTATATTTACCATTATTTAATTGGATATTAAATGATAAATCATTATTTTATCGTATTTCAACATCAATTGATATACTTTATTATGTAACCGGTAGAATTGATGAATTTATTCAAATCTATCAAACAAACATAAAATACCATTTAAAACAATCATCAATTTATTCATTAATTCAACAAAATGGTGATTCAAATTTATTAAAACAATTAATTAATGGTTCAATTTATAATCACAGTGATGAAATGATTGAATTTTTAAATCATACAATATGTTGGTCAATTAAAAAAGGTCATTACTCAATTGTCAAATATTTACATGAATATCAAACAAATTATTTAAAATCAATTATACCTGGAATTATATTTGATTTATTATATTTTGATAGATTAGAAATAATTGAATATCTTTACAAATTTAATTATTTTTCATTTAAAGAAATTGAATATATTGAACAACAAACTATACAATATTGTAATTCAATTCATTGGAAAGATAATTTTAAAAAATCATCATATTATTATTTAAAAAATATACAACAACAACAAAACCAATCTCAACCATTATTACAATCACTACAAACTAATAATGCTATAAAAAAATCACAATCTAGATTTAATATTTTTAAAAATAAAAAATAAAATTACTACCTATTTTTATATCAATTACATTATTATTATAAACATTATTAACATTATTATTTATTTATTATTGTCAATCATTATTATTCCACTATTATTATCATTTATTATTATTATTATTATTATTATTATTATTATTATTATTATTATTATTATTATTATTATTATTATTATTTATTAGTTATTAGGTTATTTATGTATGTTTTAAAAAAAGGCGAATGTATTTTTTACGTTTAGATGGAGGGATGTTAATTTAATTTACTATTTGTTGAAGGGTGAATAATTGTAGTTGAAGCTAAAGAAGAAGTTGTAGTTGTGGTGGTTGTGGTAGTGGTTGTAGATGAAGAACTAATGGGAGAAGTAAAACCCATTTTTAAATTTAATCTATAATAAATTTCATCTAAAATGGTTTTATAGCAAAATAAATATTGTTCCAATTGTTGTACCATACCAGGACGTTGTTCTCTTAATCTTAAAACTGTAGAAAATAAATTGAAATCAATTCTACTATTATTTTTATCCATAATCGCATATTTCAAATCCAATTCTGCTGCGTCATCATCATCATCATCACAGTTGTTGTTATTGTTGTTATTATTATTATTACCATTTCCATTTTCTTCATCTTCATCACTATCATTATCATTATTGTTGTTGTTATTATTATTATTTACAGATTGTAAATTAGATTGTGGAGTATTTGTTGAACAACTACCACTATTACTATTACTATTATTATTACTATTGTTGTTGCTGCTATACATTGATTGTTTAAAATGAAAACCAATTCCTCTTAAATCTAAATTATCACTTTGATATTCTGAAATTGGAAACAAAGTGAATGGGTCAACAATGTCATCTCTTGGAAGTTGTTCAATTTGTTTAAAATAATGATCCAATTTATTCATCATAATGACAGCTGTACAAAAAGTACCAGTTCTTCCAACACCAGCAGAACAATGAACAATGATTGGAACATATTTGTCAGAAGCTGGTTTAATTTGATTTTGACGTTCACTAATTGAATGGAGTAAATGACGAAATGGTTGAGTGTAATCTGGAATATTATGATCAGGCCATCCTTCATATTGATATTGTGTAATGTCTCTTGTTTCTCCATTTACTGATAACTTTATGTTTCTAGTGGTAATTTCTCTTTCTGCATCATGAATTACCTCTATCAATTCTACATTATATTTACCATAAATTTCACTACTACTACAATATGCAACATATGATTCCATTCCAATAGTATCTGGCCAATATCTATCACATTTTACCCTACAATTTTCACTTTCTCTCGATAACATCACAATAATACGACATTTATTTTCCCATACCATTCTCCAAAAATCAACAATTGTATTTGGTAATGGACCTTGTGTACAAATAAATTGTTTTGGATATTCTCCCTGTATAACAGAAGATGGATGCATATTTTAGTATTATTGTAGTCAAAACAATTCACAATATAATCTATCTAATATTTACATCTATATAATTTGCATTTATATAATCTGATCCTTCTCTATCTTGAATCTTTTTTAATAAAACTCTTGTATTGTTTACTGGTAATATATTTGTATATCTATTTTTAGATGTATTATGTTTTTTATCACCTTCACTAGTTTCGCTTGGAATAACTGCTTCTTCTAATAACTAAAAATAATAGTAGATGATGTTAATAAGTGGTGGTAGTGATTAATATGTTTAATGATATGATTTAAATATTTACTCTAAATTCTTCTTTAATTTTTGAAATACATTTTATATGATTTTTTAAATTATATATTGGTGATCTAATTCTTTCTTCATCAACTAAATCAAATGAACTGTTGTTATAATATGGTGAAGATGAACCTGAATTTGTTGGTAATGATCCTAATGAGCCCATTCTACTAAATGATGAACTATGTGAAGAAGAACTTAATGAAATTGAACTATTGCTCCTTGTTGGTAATGGTCTTAATACACTAATATCAATTTTATTCTTTGATGTAGTGTTGTTGTTGCTGCTGGTGTTATTATTGTTGTTGTTGTTGTTGTTGTTATTTGGTTCTAATGATCCTGATATTTGATTTGAATGTTCAACTGATCCCATATTATTTATTGTTAATTTACAATTAAAACTATTTGATTTATTAATACCACTTCCACTACAACTACTATTATCTATTGTTGTTGTTGATGTTGTTGTTTTTGTAACTGCTGCTGCTGTTAATTTTCTATCTATAATTCTCTTTAGTACAGCTGATTTAATTAGTTTTTTATTGTTGTTGTTGTTATTATTTCTGCTACTACTGATAAATGAACGACCTAAACAACCAAAAGTCAAAAATATTCTATTTGTTGACACTATTATTTTTTAAATACTAAAACTACTAATGCCACTACTATTATACACAAAACAAAATAAAAAAATTAATGTGTGGGTGATGTGTTTAATATTGAATAAAATAAAATAAATTAAATAAAAAAAAAAAAAAAAAAAATTAAAAAAAAAAAAAAAAAAAAAAAAATTTTTTTTATTTTTTAATTTTTTGAAAAAAAAAATTTTTAATAAAAAATTAATTTTTAAAAAATTTTAATA
>JACAFY010001950.1:0-10509 GCA_015252635.1 Dictyostelium capitatum
TTTTTTTTTTTTTATAAAATAATATTTTTTTTTTTAAAATTTTTTTTTTTTTTAAAAATTATATTTTTGTTTTTAAAAAAATTTTTTTTTTTTTTTTTTTTTTTTTTTTTTTCTCAAAAAATATATCTGTGTGTAAAAAGACCAATTATATAACTATAAAATACTATATCCAAAATCTTTTTTTTTTGTATTACCTTTTTATTTGATTAGCTTTAGAGACTTGATTGTTAGATGGTTAATAAAAAATGAAAGAAAAAAAAAATTTTAACATCTTTTATACCTTTGAAAAGTATCAATCATTTTTTTAAAAAAAAATAATTTAATTCAAAATTAAAAAGGACTGACACTGATCAATAATATCAGTTTGTGAGAATAATATAACCACTTTTCAACTAAAATACAATATATTGGTATGGCTGACACTTTGGTTACATGTATCAATTTTATTAAAATTTTTTATTTTTCTTTGTTATCATTGTTATTATTGTTGTTATTGTGAATTTTTTTTTTTTTTTTTTATTACCCTAAAAGGTAAAATGCCTTGCTAAAGTATCCATGGGATTGGTGCACCTGTAATTGGACTTGATGCTTCTTTTGTTGCTGATTTTACATTTGAAGGTGATAAATCTGCATTTGTTGTTGGTTTTACATTTGGAGATGGTGAATATGCATTTGTTATACATTTGAAGATGGTGAATCTGCATTTATTGCTGGTTTGTTATATTGGTTTTACATTTGAAGATGATGAATCTGCATTTGTTGCTGGTTTGTTATACTGGTTATACATTTGGAGATGATGAATCTGCATTTGTTGTTGGTTTTACATTATTAATTTTTATTATTATAAATACATTCCAATTGGTTAAGTAATAATTCGAAAAAATTATTACTATTGTTTGTAGTTACTAAATGGGCTTACCCATTAGATACACTAAATAGGATCTGGTTACTTCTGATGTATTTGTAATTGACCAACAATCCTGTACGTTTTATTGTTGGTGTCGTAAATTAAAAATAGTGACATTTTGATTTTTATTTTATTTTTTTTTTTTTTTTTTTGGAGGTTTTTTTTTTTTTTTTTTCTTTTTTCTCTATTTATTTGTTATTATTTTTAAGTTAACTATTAAAAATTGTTGATGTTGTTGTGTGTGAGTGAGTTGTTAACTCACCACCAGCGCTTGGTGGATTTTTTTATTTATTTCATCTAGTCCAGGCAGCTTAGCAAAGTGGTTAATGCGTTTGTCTCGAAAACAGATCCCTTCGGGGGCGCAGGTTCAAACCCTGCAGCTGTCGATTTCTATCTTTTTTAGAAAACTTTTTTGATGTCCATTAATAATCTATAAATCCATTATACAATTTAGCGTAATAGAAGTAAAACAAATAAATAATGCGCTCACCTTACATTTTTAGGTGAAAAAAAAAATCTGTTTTACTCATTTATTTGTAACAGACTGTAGTCTTTAACCCGATTTATCTATTTATCTATCTATCAAATCATTCAATTCATAAACAAATACTCAATAATCATGTACATAAAATATATAAACACAAATCAACAACAGTGTTTAATTAATTACATCAAACAATACATAAGATTAGATATAATTAATTAAATCATAGTAAAACAAATAATATTACAATAATAATATTACATATACATATACAACAACAATACCCAATTAGGAAATCATACTATAAACAGTAGCGGTTATTATATTATAAATTTAAAAGTCAGAAAAAGAAATTAAATTAAAATAATTTAATTTTAATTAATTTTAATTTGGCAAAAGAAAAACATTAAAACTTTTCTGATTTTTTTAACATTAATTTTATATATTCAATTTCAATAAAAGTAAAACAAATACTACATCTTTTTAAAACATTTATATATATATCATTGTGTATCTATTTATTTATTATCTGTAACTATCACCCTCTTACATATTTAAAATACAGACCCATCATTCCAATATTTTATAAAACGAAATAATTATATATGTTTTCACATTATTAGATTGTATATGAAATTGATGTCAATTGGATGATACACAAACACACACAAATAACTTTCTATCAATAATTTACATCCAAAAAATTATAATATATATTAAATAATATTATATTGTTAAAATTTAGTTTAAATAATTTATTTGTTTATAGTAATATTAAAAACTTATTACTTTTTTTATTTATTACACTTAAGTTGTTATTGATTTGCTTTTAAAATCTTTTGTTATTATTATTATTATTATTATTATTATATCTTTTTAATCTGTTCTTTTCTCTCTCTTTTTCAATTGGATCATGTGATAATTTACAACCTGTACCATATTTACAAATTTGATCTTGTAAATAGAAATTACAGACTCTTGGACCCTTATTATTATTAAAGCTATTATTATTGAAAATACTATTATTTTGTTTATAACTGTATGTATTATTACTAAATGGTTTTGGTGTTTGTTTTGTTGTAATTGGAATTTTTGGTGGTAAAGAATTTGAAGTTGTAGAAGTAGTGGTAGTTTTAAAATTGGATTTAAAATTATTATTATTATTATTATTATTATTATTATTATTATTATTATTATTATTATTATTATTATTATTATTATTATTATTATTATTATTATTATTATTATTTGGATTATTTGAATTATTATATGATTTTGAAGGTAATGGTGGAAATAAACTCATTGAATTTGGATCATTATTATCTGATTTTGGTTGTTGTGTATTATAACTCCAAACCAACCTTGAAGGAAATGGTGAAGGTGGCGCAGGTGCAGGTGAACTAGTTGGTGACATTAATAAACTAAATCCTGTAAAATCAATTTCATCTTCATCTTCTTCATCATTATTACCATTTCTTTTCTTTGTTGTTGATGTTGATGTAGCAGTAGTAGTAATAGTAGTAGTAGTGGTAGTAGTAATATTATTATTTGTTGAATTATTAATTGGAGAATTTGAAGGAGAAGGGGTAACTGAATTTGAATTTGATAAACCATCAAATTGACCAAAACTACCACTATTACCAATACCACTATTATTAAATTGAGATAAATTCTTTAATTGTGTATTTTCATAAGTTTGTTGTAATTTTGTTTTTTGAGCTTTGAAATGATATTTCTTTTCCCAAGAATTTTGAACAGATTTTCTTAACCAATCGATTAAACCAATTTCATCGGGTGGAGGTATACCAATTTTAAGGAAAAATTGAGACCATGTTGTAATTCTCATAATTTCTTTTACTTCTTTTTGAAGATTATCACGAACATGTGGTTGAGGTCTACCCAATAAACGATCATATGATTCAGCAATTGATTCTAATGATGTACCAGTTGGACGTGCAACATTTTTCAAAAAGTAAACATGAAACATCAATAATCTAATTGAAACATTTGTAGTTTCAAATGTACATGCAGCTCTATTTCTATCAATTATTGGATTTGGATCAGTTGTTCCAAATTCTGGATTCTTTCTTAATACCCAAAATACATTTCTATCGAAATTTTCATCAATGTAAACACGACATACATCTTCCCATGTATAATCTGATACTGTTAATAATGGTAAGAATTCACCAAGTGCACTTGTATACTTTTTAGTTCTATGTTCTGGTATATGAATGAAATTGTAAATCTTTTTATTGATTTCCACAAGGAGGTCAGGATACTTTTTAACCAAAACTAAAAACAATTGATGAAATGAACAATAACCTTCCAATAATCTAATACTTGCATGAACAGCACCTTTCATAATTTGAACACAAATACTATTCATTGCAATACAAAGGAAATGACTTGCTAAATCTGGTGAAAAATGTTTACAATGAAGTATATCAATTATTGCACTTTCTAAACATTTCCATGCATTTTCACCATGTTGATTATTTAAATATAATGGTAACCAATGAGTGAATTGATCTTTTAAAATTGAATTTCTAACACCTTGATTAAATGCAGTTAATGATAATAAATCAAATGAACATTTAATTTCATCGATTTTACCTTTTTTATCAACAATTGATATACCAATTCCCAATGTATCTTCTTTGAATGATACACGATTATGAAAACAAAATAATTCAGATTTAATTGATTTAATATATTCTTTTTCAATTATTTCATTTGTAATTTCTTTAATTACTTGATTGGTGGTATTAGTGTTTTCTGTATCTTCAATTATTAATTTTGGTGGTAATTGTTGTTGAATTAAAATTGGTGACATATTGGATGATGATAATGATTGTGGTGGTGGTGGTGACATATTATTATTGTTGTTGTTGTTGATGTTATTTAATAAATCTAAATCATTTTTCGATGGAATAGTTGGTGTATAATCTTTAATTGGTGGAAATGGTTCAAAATGAGTATGTGGACAAGTTGAACATCTAAAATATTTTGCAACTTGAATTGCATTTGGAATTTTAGCAAGATATTCTTGAATTGGATAATCTTCATCACTATCTAACGAAAGAAGGAATGTTTGCATTTGTAATAAAATTGTATAAACAGTGTATGCAGATGACCAACCAGTTGATACTGATCCTTGACCCTGACCTTGACCTTGGAAATAAGTTTGAAAATCTGATAAAATATCCAAACAAATTCTACCACCATCATGAATATGTGGATGAGGCATTTGAATTAATGAAACACCACTTGGACCTGCAGCAGGATAATTTGCAGGAAATTTCAATTCAATATGAAATATTGCACCTTCATATGGTGATCCATCTGGTGCAACTATATTACAATGCCATGTAAGTAAATCACCATCTAATGGTTGTGAACTTGCCAAAGGTATTGGATTAATTGATAAATATTTAAAATCACTCATTAATGATTTAATTGTTGATGGTGGTGGTGGTTGAATTGGTTGATTATTAACAACAATATTATTATTATTATTACTATTATTATTACTATTATTAATATTATTTGAAGAAGAAGATGATAATGAAGTTGAATTTGATAAAGAAGATAAAGATGAAGAATTTGATAATGATCTTTGAATTGGTTGAAATGATGAAGAAGATGAATTATTTAAACTACTATTATTATTATATTTTGATGATGATAATAATGATGATGATGGTTGAAATGATGATGAAGATGATGAAGATAATTCAGAATTAAATGATAATTTCAATGGAGATAATTGATTACCACCATTTGAAGAATTAATTAATGGTAATAAACTACCACTACTTGAAAAACTACTATTACCATTATTTGAATTTAAATTGATATTACCAGTACCAGCAAATAAAATTATATTTAATTTTGGATTATCAAATTTTAATTTCTCTATTGCACTATTTGAAGTTTTATTTAAACCAAGTATTACATTTTTCAAAGATTTACAACCATTACATTTTCTTAATGTTTCATCAGATACTTTTTTACATGCATGTAAATTCAATGTTTTCAAATGAAGTAATTCCAATAATGTTTGAAATGATTGATCAGATATATTTTCGCTGAATGAACAATCAATAAATTTTAAATCTGGACATGTAATTGAATTAATTGAAGTTAATGAATAAATTAATTGACATTTATCAATTGAAAGATGATTTAATTTATGACAATTATTTGAAATTTGTAAAATTGTTGAATCTGTAATTAAATTACAACCAGATAATATTAATTTCTTTAAATTTTTACAATGTGGTAAAAATATTTCAGTTGATTGATCATTAATTGATTTACAAAAACTAATATCTAATGATTGTAATGATTTACAAATATTTGTTTTATATACTAATGTTTCAAAGAAACCATTATCCAATTCTAAACATTTACTAAACCCAATATTAATTAATGTATTACTTGATTTTTCAATTAAATCTTTATAAAAATTATTTGAAAATGTTGAACCATTTAATTGTATAGTTTTTAATTTTAATTTTAAATTTGGTAATAATCTTGATGATGATGTTGATGAATTAATTTTACCATTATTATTATTATTACTTGATGATGATAATGATGTTGATATTTCATCAGAATTATTAAATTTAAATATTTCAATATTTAAACAAGAATTTAAAATTATTATAACATTTTCTTTATGTAAACCAGTATTTGAAAGATTTAAACTTTTTAAACTATTTGATAATACTGATAATGGTATTGGTTTATCAAGATTAAATTGTTTTAATAATGGTATTGAATTACTTGAAATTTGTTTAATTTTACAATATGATAAATCTAAATGTTCAATTTGACAACGTGATGATAATCCAATTTGTTGTTGATGTTTAATTGTTTCTAATAATTTCAAATAATTAATTATTGGAGTATGTGAAATTTTACTTGATACCAATGTAAATGATTTCAATGTTGATATTGTTTTCTTTAAAAATTTACCAATTGAATCATCATTTAAATCAGTACAACCAGAGAATTTAACTTTTTCAATTTTACCAGTTACATTATCACTAAATGAATTTAAATCAAATGGTGTAATATTTATACAACCAGAGAAACATGCATGTTTTAAATTTGGCATTAATCTTGATAATCCACCAATATTTGAAATTTCAGTGAATGATAAATTTAAACATTTCATTTTACCATAATAAACTGAATTATTAATCATTGGATTAATGAATAATCTATCTAATTCTTGATTTGATATATTACATCTTCTTGCTTTAACACGTGATAATTCTAAACAATTATTAAATAAACAAATTAATCCTTTAGTTTGAATATTTGTTTTTGAAATGTCAACACTTGATAATCTCTTTAATTGTGATACTAATTTACAAAATGTTTCTTGGTCAATACATTGACAATTTGAAAAACTTAATTTACTTAAAGTTGTAAATTTAATTAAACAATTTAAAATTCTATTTTCAATTCCAATACAATCAGTACCAACATCACTACAACCACCATTAAAATTAAATTTTCTAAATGAAAATGATTCAATTTTACCAAGTAATGATGGTTTTGTAATAATTTGTTTTGATAAAAATTCTAAAAATTCAATTTCCATTGTATCATTATTAAATACTTTTGTTGAAATTTCTTTTAAATTTGATTTAATTTTTGGAAATTCAATTGATGATGGTGTTGTAGTTGATCCACCCATTGATGTTGTTGTATTTGAAAATATTAAAAATAATTTTGACCAAATTGCAATTTGTATATTTGATTTCTTTAAAATATCAATGGGTATATCTCTACATAATAATTTTAAACTTGATAAATTTTCATCAATTTCTTCTTCATTACCACCATTACTACTATCACCATTACCATAATCATCATTATAATTAATAATTAATTTGAATGCTTCTTTAAAAAATTTACCAGATTCTTCAAATAATTGAATTGATTTCTTTTGATATGATGCTTTCAATATTAAATTACCCAATTTTAAAAATGCTAAACATCTAATTGAATTTGAAATTTGAAATTTTCTTGATAATACATCAATTGATAATGATGAATATGATGTTGATATTGGACTATTTGAATTTGAATTTGAATTATTATTATTATTATTATTATTATTATTATTATTATTATAATTATTATAATTATTATTATTATTATTACAATTATTATTATTACTATTATTATAATTATTATATAATGTAAAAGTTGAACTTATTAAACCCCAATATGAAATTGATGAATAACATTTTTCAGATAAAAATGATAATTGATCTCTAATTAACCATAAATCATCATTATTTATACGATTATTACTATTACTATAATTATTTTGATGATCGAAATAACAGTAGAGATTTAATAACAAATCACCCAATTCCATTAAACCAATATAATTTTGAGCCAATATAAAATTTGAATAAGATTTTTCCAAATAATTTAAACAATCTTTTCTACCAACAGACATTGATAATTGTTTTAATACATTTGCATATTCATTTAATATATCTTTATTATCTGGTGTTGATCTAATTGCTTCTTCAAATTTATTAGTTGCCAATTTAAATAAACGTTCACTACCAGTTTTACCAGATAATTTCATACATTGTAATGATAATGCATTACCTTCTGCTAAACTAATAATATTCATATGTTTAACACGTACATCCATACCAATTATATCTGATAATACAACTCTAAATGATTTTGGATCTTTCTTTAATTCATTCATTGATTCTTCACCCAATTTAATTCCTGTCATATTTTGAATTCTAACAAAAACATGATAAATATTAATTGAATTTATTAAATTAAATGTAGATTCTTTTTCTGCGTAAAGTTCAAAATATGATGATGATGATGATATTAATATTAATGTGTGTTATACATAATATATGATGATCACATTCATTTGGAAAAACTTACCATTTGGTGTTAAAGTATTTTCAAATCTTTTTGAAATTTCATTTTTTAAATTTGACCAAAGTAGTTTATGTAAATCAATTGGGTCACCAAGTATAATATTAAAGAAATTTATTACAACTTGAATATATGAATCTGCTTCAAGGGAATGAAGTGATTTCATTTTTTCACGTAATTCATCACGTAATATATTTTTAAGTACACGTGCAATAATTTCACCCAATAAAATACTTGAAAGTTGATTATTATCAATTATATTTTGACGAATTAAACCAAGGTATCTAACATTTATACCTTCTCTATGAATAATTTCAGTTAATCTTGATTGCCAATCAATATTATTTGAATTACCTTCAATCCATTTCGATATTTTTGGTACAAGTGTATAAAATAAATAACTAGTTGCTTCCAATACTTCATCATTATTATCTTGATTTGATTTCTTATCTCTAACAGCAAATGGTGAAAATGCATCACTACTTAATGGAATATGATAATTTTGTACAAATTCTGGTCTAAATAATTTATATAAATATGCTTCACCCTGTGGTTTTGCTTTTAATATTGGTGATTGATTATTTGGTGTATTATTAACTGAATTATTATTATTATTATTATTATTATTATTATTATTATTATTATTATTATTATTATTATTATTATTATTATTATTATTATTATTATTATTATTATTATTTGATGGTAAAATTGTATGTTGTTGTTGTTGTTGTTGTTTTAATAATGAATCTATTGTTGGTGGAAATACTCTTGCAAAATCTAAAACATAAAATAAACCATCTAAACCAATATGACCTTCAATATCAGCAGGAGCATAAAGGAATTGAGTTTCATCAATACCTGCAATATGACCTTTGATATTTAATTTTTTAGCAGCTAATTTCATTTTCCTATTAAATTCATCATTTGATGCATAAACAGTTTGACCAGCATTATATGAACCATAAACAATTGTATCATTTTTACGTGAAATTGGTAAAAATGAAATTGCAACTAATCTAAAACCACGATAATCTAATAATGCCATTAACGGTACATGTAATCCATCACAACCAAAATAACGCATAACTGACTTTAATTCATGATTTGCACTTTTCATTGAAAATTCATCACTATTATAAATTTTAACCCAATCTTGTGCAAATTTAAATAATATACCATTATATGCATATTTTACACCACCTGCTTTACCACCAACTGGTACTGGTTTAATTGTTTTAAATTTATTATCTATAAATGCTTCTTCAATTATAATTTTACCATATGTAATTGCAGTATGTATGAAATCTTTACTTAATGCTGATAATGATTTATACTTTTCATATTTTTCATCTTGATCTTCTTCTGGTAACAATAATAATTTTTGAAAATATCCATTCCAATCAATTGAACATCCAAATTGTTCGCTTGTATTAAAATCAATTATATCATTAAATTTAAATGCTATATTATTATTATTGGTGTTGTTATTATTATTATTATTGTTATTATTATTATTGTTGGTGGTGGGTGTTGTTGTAGTTGCTGTTGTTGTTGTTGTATTTTTATTATTATTTTTATTTAAAACTTCATCTAAATATAAAGATTGTGGTGTTGTTGATGAAGAAGCATTATTTGTACTGTAATAACCACCTCCACCACCATCACCACCACCAACATCAACATCAATTTCCGATGATGAATAATAATTTGATGATGCAGATGATGATGTTGATGCAGATGATGAAGTTAATGATGATCTTAATGATAATGATGGTGATTTAAATTTTGAATTATTATCATATCCTTTAGTTGATGCAGTTGAATAACTACTACTACTAATATAACTACTACGTAAATGATTATTATTATAATTTGTTGTTGATGATGATGTTGCTATATTACTATTAACATTAATATCATTTTTATTTATTATTTGTTCTTGTGTTGTTGTTGTTGTTGTTGATGATGTTGTTATTGGCGGTTTTCTTTCTTCGGTTGAAACTATCAGTTTTGATAATTCAGGTGATATATTTATATTTAAATGTGAATGTATTAATTTTCCCTTTTTATTTTTATAATTATTATTATTATTATTATTGTTATTTATGTTATTGATATTATTTTTGTTATTATTATTATTGTTGTTCTTATTATTTACATTTATATTATTATTATA
>JACAFY010001951.1:0-30713 GCA_015252635.1 Dictyostelium capitatum
ATGTGTATAACACCCCCGAAAAATGGGGTTGAGATAAATAAACTGAAAAATAATATAGTTACACTAAATTTAAAAATTAAATTAAATTAATTTAAAAAAAATAATTAATTATTTAAAAATTAAAAAAAAAAAAAAACAAAAACAACATATGTTAAAAAATTAAATCAAAAAACAATCTCACTAAAAATAAATATATAATATTAGAAAAAACCCCCACTCACACGGATTGTTCAATCAATACAAGTAAAAAAAAAAAAAATTAAATCTGTGTGCGTGTGTTTTTTTTTATTTTTCACATATTAATATATAGATTTAATGTGGTAATTTTACAAGTAATTAAATGTTATAATAACAATATGTGTGCGTGGTGTCTCTACTAATATATTGTATTATATAAATTTTAACTACAATCTTATAATTTCTAATTATACCTTTTACTTGTGATATTTTTATTACGTGTTGTTGAAAATATGTTTATATATATATTTTCTTATATGTGGGTTTTTTGAAGATTTATTTATTTACGAACATTTATAGAAATGTGAGTGTGTTTTTATGTGTGTGAGAATTAAATTTAAATATTTTCAAACTAATAAAATAATAAACATGAATGAGAAAGAATAAAATGAGGAGTTACATACCTTGATCAAATAAATTAAATAAGTATCATACATATTATTAGAGTTTTAATATTCTAGAAATGCTGCAAACAGAATGAGTGGTTAAGTATAAAGATTTTAAATTAAGGTGGTGAAGAATAATATTAAAGATAATTTAAAATTACCATTTTTTCGAGTTAATTTTATATGATATTGTGATCTCGAATAAAATTTATATTTAAATATCCAAAAAGAATAAAAAACTATGATATCATTAAAAATTTAAACGAATGAAAGAATAAAAAAGTTAAAGTAAATATCAGTTATTTTATGTTTTTATTAATGTTTATATGAAAATAATGCTCATGCATGTCACATACATGTTACCAATAAAAATATCAAAAAAAAAAAAAAAAACAATTAAAAAATATCTAAATTTAAAAGAATCTGATTCCAATTTTAAAATAAAAACCAACAAACGCTTAAATAAAAAAAAAAAAAAAATCATTTTAATCCAAACCAACCCATCACCAACATCATCAATCATCACATATATAAATATAAATCACACATACTCACAATGAAATTATTAATTGCTTTAATTTTTGTAATTGTAAATACATGTTTAATAAATGCAAATAAAACACCAATGTTTGTAAATTTTAATGGAGCATTTGATTCAAGTTCTTGTAATTCAGGTAAGTTTTGTAATATTTGTATTACTAGTAATAGAGGTTTATTTATGTAATATATTAATTTATTATTTTTTTTAAAAAAGGTAATGTAAATTCAACAGGTTATTCAATAGCATTGAATCAATGTGTTCCAGTATCTGGTATGTTATCATATATTATCAATGATAATGCTCCAACTACAAATTGGTTTATATCAGAAGGATCAGATTCAAGTTTAATTATTAAAGAATATGATGAATCAGATGGATCATGTAAAAGTGCACCAATCAATACTCATACAATTCCAGGTGGATCAACATGTGCTGAAACACCATCATTTGTTAATATAAACAATACATTATTAAGTAATGATCTATTATTTTCAAAAGTTTCAATTTCATCGGGTAAACCAGTTTGGGAAAAAGATTCAATTGTCTACAGTCAATATAATACACCAAGTGATGTTTGTAATTACAACAACCTTCAATTCTCTATTACATACCCATCAGGTTCAACAATTTATGAAAATAAAGCCATTAAAATCACTGTTCTCTGTAACCAAGCAAATCAATCAATGATGTTTAAATGTAAAGCTGATGATAGTGGTGACTGTGGTGAATCATTTACAGATACTTTTTGTCAAACTAGTGGTGATGTTACTATTTATTGCGACGCTTAAAAATAATAAATAAATAAATTTACACAATACATATTTATTATTATTATTATTGTTTAAACTATTTAATATCTAACCATTGTTTTAAATTCAACAGCTTGTTTTAATAATGCAGGTAAGAAACCTGTTATTGAATAATCTTTATAAACTAGAATAGCCATATATTTACCAAGTGAAATTAATACTGGTTTTGAGAATGGTTTATAAGATTGCATTTTATGTTCACAGCGTGTTTCCATTGCATTTATATTATTTACAACAATGGATGCAGTACATTCAGCGGTTTGAGCCAACTTTTCTTCATATAATTGTAATACATCGCCAGATACAAATATATTACGATAATAAGTGGAACCAGACATTTGTAATTGATCATTTGCTTTGATATAACCAGATTCAGAGATTGCATCTGGATAACTGTTTTTAATGAAGTTTGAATTTGGTGAAATACCAGTACAAAGGAATGCTTGTTCAGCTTCAATTTCACTACCTTGATCAGTTATAAACATTTGACCACGATGTGCTACAACACGTTCATTATAAACTAATTTAACACCACGTTC
Source organism: Dictyostelium capitatum (assembly GCA_015252635.1). Taxonomy (NCBI): domain Eukaryota; phylum Evosea; class Eumycetozoa; order Dictyosteliales; family Dictyosteliaceae; genus Dictyostelium; species Dictyostelium capitatum. The sequence goes on from JACAFY010001951.1 coordinate 2,513, forward strand.
TCTAAGGAAATCCTCTGTATATTTAATTGCTTTCTTTGGGAATCTATTCATTAATCTTGATTGTGAATGAACTATAGTTACTTCTTTACCTTTGAAATGATCAACAATTTCAGCTGCTAATTCCACACCTACAATACCACCACCAATGATCAATATCTTTTTCAATTTTCTAATTTTATAATAATTTTCACGTAATGTATTTGCACGTGCACTACTAACCACTGATGATTCTTTAAATGGTGAATTGTAACTTGATCCTGAATTAATTACCAAATAATCAAATTCAACTGATCTATCATCCAATACAACTTCTCTACTTGCAACACCCAATACCTCTTTTTGAATTACATTTGTATGTTTCAAATAATGTGAATGTAATATTTGTATCTTTTTAACATGTTGTGGTTCAACTATGGTTCTTAAAATTGATGGTGTAAATTCAAAGAAATCTTTTGTATCAATTAATGTAACTTGGTAATCATTTTCTAATTTTTGTGCAACTATACTACCTGAAAATCCACCACCAACAATAACTACTTTCTTTCTATCTTCGATTGGTATCTGAAAATGGTGGTAAAAAACATTAATAACATATTAAAAATATGTATTTATATATGAAACATCCATCACTTACTCTATTAAACAATGATGAAATTGCCATATTTTTAAATTTTAAAGTTGATAAAAATAATTTATACATTCCAAATACTATGCTCATCACATAATATCCAATGAAAAATATAATTTGTAATATAAATATCATCTTTTTTTTATCTAATTATATATATATATATATTGTTATTACTATTATTATTACTATTATTACTATCGATAAGGATTTTGTATTGATACATTCAAAAAAAATAAATAAATTTTTTTGTTTTTCTATAGTAGCATCATTTGAAATAAATTAAAATAAATAAAAATTAAAATTAGTATGAAAAATCAATGATACAAATAATGAAATGTATGTGTTTATAAAACACAGACGATTTTTTAAAATTAAAAATTATCACACACACACACAAATTTTGACAATTTACAAATGGGGTGTGTGAATGTATTTGTTTTTTTTGTTATACGTACAAATTTTAAAAGAAATTACACCATAAATAGTATATTTAATATATTAAAAGAAAGAAAGAAAGTAAGAAAGAAAGAAAGTTACTTCTTTTTTAAAAAGCAATAGCACATAATAAATAAATTGTTCGTTTAATTTAAAAAAAAGTAAAAAAAAAAAAAAAAAGAGAATTTTCGTTTGATATGTCTCAATGTTAACTGTTTTTTTTAGATATTTTTTAAAAATAATTTAAATTGTTTTATTACTGTTGTTTTAATTAATATTCTAATACACAATCAGTATTCCTTTCTTTTTGTATTGATAATTGTTCATTTAAATAACTAATTTTAGAATCAGCAAATGTAAAACAATCAACTGGACCAATGAATAGTATTGAAGGTAAATGATGTTTGTAACCGTTTTCAATGATTAGTTTTGCAATTTTAGTAGGACAACCATGAACTAAATTATCTAATGCATATGAGGCAATATCTTTCCAATGTTTAATAGTATTATATTCTTTGATTAATGATTGACAAAAAACATTATTTTGATGAAATGGTGTTATAACAAAACCTAAAAATACAGTTGCAACTTTAATGTTAAATTCTTCAACTTCCAATGCTAATGATTCAGAAAGTGCAGAAATTGCAGCTTTTGCAGCTGAATATGTACCTAATCTAGCCATTGGTTTAAAACCAGCGGTACTACTAATATTTATAATATATCCTTGTTTTTTTGTTCGAAAGTATGGTAAAACATTCTTTATTACATTTACAGGTGCATGATATAATATATCAAATAGTTTCCTATCTTCTTCTTCACTCATTTCTTCAACTGAACCAACTATACCGAAACCAGCATTATTTATTACATGTGTTAAATCACCAAAATGATTCAATGTCTTTTCAATTGATTGTTTTATATTTGAATTATTTGTTAAATCAACTTGTAATCCTAAAAAGTTTGGATTGTTTTTAATTGTATCAGCAAATGTATCACCTCTACTGGTACCAACAACTTTATTACCTCCTAATTTTAATAATTCTTCACATAAACTTAATCCAACACCACTACTAACTCCTTTAATAATAATAATAATAATAAAAAAAAGTTGTTTAGTTATCTTTTTTTTTTTGACCTATAAAAAAATAATAATTTATTAATTAATTTAAATCTTACCTGTAATATACCATACATTAGTTTTATTAATACTTGTATCCATATTTAGTGTATTTTTTAAATAATATTACTGTTTTTTTTTTTTTACTTGTACTGATACAACATTAAACTGTGTTTTTTTTTTTTTTTTTAATTTTTTAAATCGGTATTAAAATATAAATATTTATTTTTTTTTTTTTTAAATAACCAAATTTTTAATTTTTTAAATAATTAAATTTGTTAATCTATCATTTTGTTAATTAATTATAATAAATGTGTGTGTTTGTAGTGGTGGGAAGTAGTAATAAAGTAGTAGTTGTAGAATGATATATGAAAAATAAAAAAAATTAAATGTGTGTTAATTTTTTAATTATCTGTACGAAAAATTAAAAATAGTATTTGAGAGGTGTTGTTTATTAAAAATGAATAAATATATATATGTAACCACTCAATCCAAATATCTTAAAATATTACAAATCTATTTAAGGTAAACTGTTTGTATATCATTCATCTCATATTAAATTTTTTGTAATTTTTAATTATATATACACACATAAATTAAATTATTTTGATATCTTAATATCATACTCGTTATTTAAACTGCAATTTAACAATAGTTTTCGAATAAATGACGTTTTATAATTTTTGGGAAATTGAAGTTTACATGTCGCTTTGCAACTAAAAACAACATAAATTCTTATTTTTGGTAAAAAATGGCATTTTAAGTCAGAAAATTAAAAAAAAAATTAAAAAAAAAAAATAAATGAAATTATAAAAAAAAAATGGTGGTATTAGTACATATAAACTGTAATAACAATAGCAATAGAAATAACAATAGATAAACACAAATAAATAATGGGAGATAATAATTTTTCAAATGGTGAAGAGATAACAATTCACATTGATACAGGATATTACGTTGCTGGAAAGGTATGGGGTCCAAAGAATTCAAAAAAGAGAGCAATTGCAACTCATGGTTGGCTTGGTATGTATCATATACGTGTATATTAACATTAATAGAGGTTATATTAACATGTATATATTTCAATAATTTTAGATAATTGCAATTCATTTGATTTTCTTGCACCAGTATTAGCACAAAATGGAATAAGAATTATTGCTATTGATTGGATAGGCCATGGACTTTCGCCACATAAACCAAAATGGTGTAATTTATATTATACAGATTATATTACTCAAATGATAGATGTAGCTGATGCATTACAATGGGATACATTTAGTATTATTGGTCATTCAATGGGTACGTGTACAAATTAAATTTTGATAGTGGATAAACTAAAGTTATTAACACCTATACCATCACAATAACATATATTATTAGGTGCAGGAATTGGGTCAATGTTAGCAGCAACAGTACCAGATAGAGTTGAAAGATTAATTTGTTTGGATTTCATTGGTATTTTATCGAGAGAACAAGATCAAGTAACAGCAATTCAATTTGCAATGCAAACACGTGAAACTATAAACAGTAGAAAACCAAATTTATATTCGAATAGACAAGCTATATTTGAAAAATTAAAGGGTAATAATCCATGGATTACAGATGAAGCAGCACATAGATTATTAGAAAGATCAATTGTTTCAGTGGTTTCAAATGGAGAACAATGTTATAAATTACGTCATGATCCACGTCTTATTGGACCATCTATATTCACATTACGTGAAACTGAAGTATTGTTATTATTAGATCAAATTAAATGTCCTGTTCTTGTAATTTGGGGTACAACATCAGCACAACAATTTCAAATGAATAAGAATTGGACTCAAATAATGCAAGAAAGAATGAAACATATTAAACAATTGAATTCATTAAACGTTGTTGGAAGTCATCATTTCCATTTGGAAGTTGTTGAATCATTCTATAAAGATATTTTAGAATTAATGAATAAAGATTTAGATAATTCAACAGATGGTAGTGCTCAAACAACCAAATCACCAACTACACCACCAAATATAAAATGTGATAATCATAATCAAATTGCAGAACAAGGTCAAAATTCATTGATTACAACTAGTCCAACAAATTCATCACTTACAAATAGTCCAACAACATCGAAATTGTAATTGTTTTACACACACATATATGCACACATGAAAATAATAAATTACTTGTAAACTAATTTTAAATTATTTATTTTTATATATATATATAGATATAAATATTTAATTCCAGATGAAAATGATAGTAATTAATATGTGTATGTTCGATAAATAAAATTATGGTTATTTAACCAATTTATGTATTTATTTAATAAATTAATTTATTTAATTATTTTAATAATTTGAAATTGGATAAGAATAGTTTTTTAAATGTTTTAATAAAGAAGGTTTATAAAATATAGAACGATTAAATTGAATACATGTACCGGATTTAACTCTTTTTAAACATTTAATTAATATTTCAGTGAAATTGTTTGGTGTGTAATCTTGAATTGTAACTTTTAATTGTTTGATAACAGATGTTTTAACCAACAGTTGATTTATATCTGATATATTTGCTTTTAAATTTACATACACCAATGTTTTATTTTCAAAAAATGAAGAAACTTTAAAATTTACATTGTGTAATTTTATATTTACAATTGATGAATGATTTGATTTTATAAATTGATCAATTAAATCATCATTAATTAAAGTACATTCTAATAAATGTAATGTAATTAATGTTTTATTTTCATTTATTACATTGAATAATTGAATCCAATCTTTTTTAGTTTCTTCATTATTTAATTTAATTGATTTAATAACTAATTTCTCTAATGATTTTGTATCTTTAATTAATCCAATTAGATAATTAAAATTTCTAGTTTGTGAACCATCATGAATAATTGATTTTAAATTATTAATTAAACAATGTGATGGTGGTTTCTGTAATAATGAATTTGTTAAATTTGGAATTGATATTGATTTAATTGATTTTGAAATTGGTAATATTGATGTGAAACCAGTTGAATAATTTTTAAAATTTGAATTGAATGAATATTCTATTAAATTTGAATGATTATCATTTAATTCTAATATTTGTAAATCACCTCCGTCAATTGTATCTTGAATATCAATTTGATTTACTTTAATTATTAATTCTTTTAATGAATTACAACCAATTAATAAATCCTTTATTAATTGATTTGGTATTGAAACTGTTTTAATATCTAAATGTTCCAATACTTTACTTTTTGATAATAATTGAAAAATTGTTATAATTTCATTTGATGATTCATCATATTGATTTGAATTTAAATTTAATATTGCAAAATCTCTAATTGTTATACGTTTTAATGAATTTAAATTATTTTCAATAAATTTTGATAATGAATTATTTGTAGTTGTCGTAGTTGTTGTGGTTGTTGTAGTATCAACATTACTTTCAATTATAACATTATTGAAATTAATTTCTTTAAATTTGTCAATTGCATTCAATGGTAAGTGAAAACTACCTTTTGAAAATGATATTTTCTCTAAAGATGGATGTGTTTCAATTGATACTGATAAACCCAATGTAATTATATTTGATGTATTTGTAGAAGCGGGTATATTATCTTGACTAACATTTGGTGCTGAAGTTGTCATTAAATTTGTAATTGTACTTCCATTATTATTATTACTATTAGTTGATGATAATTGATTAAATAAAATTACATTTAAACTTTTAATTGTTGGAATTTGATATAACATTTTACGTAGACATGACATTTCAGCTTGATTTTCAATTTGAATTGTTAAATGAGATAATTTTTCAAAAAAGTAAGATGATTCATTTACTTTATCAATAACCAATTTAAAATAAGTTTGAAAACCATATGATAAAAAGAATAAATTTGATAACATTGGTTTATAACCACGTTTATTTTCAGGTATGTATTTACCATTTAATATTGCTAATGAATCTGAATCTGCTCTTGCTTGAATATTATTATGATATAAATCTGATATTAAAATTGATATCCTATTAAATTCAATTTGATTATTAAATTCCACTAATTGTCTTGATATACCAAACCTTGAAACTGTCGGTATTAATGGATCGTATATATCTTGTATACCAACAATATGATAGAATGGATAATCTAAATAAGGTATTATCTTTATTGCCCATGTTTTACAAACAAATGATAGTTGTTTTATTACTACATCTATATTATTATCTTTATATTTCATTGAATATATACTTGATAATTGGTCTACTTTATATTGATATTTATCATATTCATTTATATCATATTTTCCAATTAATACAAATTGTAATATTTTTTTAATTATTAAATCTGATAATGGTTTTATTATTGTTGTTATTGCTGTTGTCAATTTTGGTGTTCTTTTTATTTTTGTTTTTTTATAAAAATTATAAAAAAAAATTTTTTTAATAAAAAAAAACAAATTAAAAAAAAAAAAATAAAAAAAAAAAAAAAAAAAAAATAAAAATAAATTAAAAAAAGAATTATGACTCAAGAACATATCCTTTATTTAAAAACACGTTAATCAAATATTAATATTAAATAATTAAAATATCTATTTTATATAAAATATCAACACGGGAAATTATCTCCTAACGAACAGATATTTTTTTTATATTTTTTTTCATTTTTTCATTTTTCAACTTCTCACAAAACTGAAAAACGAAAAAAAAGTTTTCATTTTTTTTTTTTTGTTTTATTTTGGTCCAAAAAGTTATTATTATCATTCACAACCTTTGGGGTAGGTTACGATTATGAGTATTTATAGGAAGTTTTTTTTGAGATTCTCTCTCTATATTTTTATTTTAAATTAAAATAAAGGTTTTCTTATTTTTTTTTTTTTTAAAAAAAAAGTATACAGATTAGATTTTAATAAATTGTAAACAACAAGAGAATTCAAAAACTAATAAAAAAAAAAAAAAAAATTTCAAATTTATATATATAAAGATTAAATAACATTCATATAAAAAAAATGGCATCAGACCCGAATTCTCCAGAAATTCTTACAACACAAATAGCAGGAAATGTTTTTATAGCATGTATAGTTTTATCAAATGTGTATGTACATATATAAAACAACTACAACAGTTATTAAACAAATTATATTAATATTTATAATATATACAGACCATATTTTTATAGGATTGAAAAATCAAGAGATGTAGGTCAATTTAATATATTTCCATTTGTAGCACAATTTGGTCAAGCATTAATGTGGGTTGCATATGGAACAATTTGTGATATTCAAGGTGTTGTACCTGTAAATGGATTTGGAATGTTATTTGATTTAGCATTTATTTTAATATATATTAGTGCATGTACAAATGTAAAAAAGAAAAGAATAATTATGTTATCATTAATGATATATATTTCAATTTTAGCGTCATTTATTTTAATTGTATATTTTCGTGCACCTGTTGATATGCATCAATCTATATATGGTTGGTTAACTTCAATTTTATTAGTAGCATTTTATTTTTCACCAGTTTTTAATTTTGTAAGTAACACACTTATTACATTCCCAATATCAGAATTAGTACACACACTCATTTATTAACAAAATATTATTTATAAATTATTAGTATCATATGTATAAAGAAAGAACTACAGGTTCATTATCACTTCCATTAAGTGTAACTAGTATTCTTGCTGGTGCTGCATTTGGATTATATGGTGTATTTTTAGAGGATAACTTTATATTGGTTTCAAATTTTGCAGGTTGTGTATCTGGTCTAATTCAAATTGCATTTTATTATATAATGAAAATAGTGGTAAAATATTCACCACCTAAAGAAAAGAAAAAAGATGATTTCAAACTTGATCAATTAGATATTGAAAATAATAATAGATCAGAATAAAATACATTTTTATTTATTTATTTATTGTATTGTATATTTATTTATTTATTGTGTTTATTTATTTTTTAATAATATTATCATATGTAATAAATTTTTTATCTTTAAAATAATTTGAATTATTATCATTATGATAAAATATAGTTGTATCAATATACTTTGATTTACTTGTATTATCTTTTTGAACAATGTAATAATTATCAATTATTTTAGCAATTTGATCAAGATGATCATTTGTTAAATTACAATTTCCATTTAATATACGATTTAAAACAGTTTGAAAGTTAATTGGAAAATTAACATTTAATTTAACCATTTTTGAAAGGAATTCAATTTGTGAATCAATTTGTACATGTTCACATTTAAATAATTCATAACCAACTAATGTTCTATTAAAACCAATTGTACTAATATCAATTAATGATTTATCAAAATTATCTAATGCAAAATATAGTAATTTAGAACTTGCATTTTCAGTAGCAATGTGTAAACAATTTGATAAATATCTTTTTTTTAATATTGAAAACATATCTTCTGTAATTTCATCTAATGATAATCCATCCAATATTTGTAATTTAGTTTGATGTTGTTTTCTTTCAAATGAATATAATTGTAAAATTAATGAATATTCATTAAAATAACTTGAAAAGTTTATAATGAATTTTAAATATAATGTTTTATCTAAAAAATCATTATAATCCAATGATAAATAATCTATAATATAAATTCTTTTAACTTCTCTATCTAAATTAAATTGATCAAATTTAGTAATTGATCTAGTATATTGAAATGGTAATGATTCATAGGACTGTGATGATGATGAAAAACCAAAAAATAATTTAACAATTTTAAAATAACTTGAACTAACATTATCAATTTCAAATTCAATTTGAATAATTTGTTTTTTAATATTTTCTAATTGATGTGGATTTGAATCTTTAATTTCATTATATTTTATTAATAATTGTATTTTCTTTAACCATTTTTCATGTATTGATATAGTTTGACGTCTTTTTGATTCATCACTTGAATTACTTGAATTAATAACAATAATTGATGAGAAAATTGAATTTTGAATAAAGTCTATTATTTTTTTAATTGGTACATAACAACCTTTTACATAATTTGTATAATCTTTTGGAATTTCATTTATTGATTCAATTGATTTTGAGTAATTGTATATATTCTCTTTTACAACAGTGTTAAAGAATTTAAATGAACCAAATTCATTTACTATTTTTGAAAATAATGTATGATCCAATTTCATTAAATAATCATAATAATTTACAAAATGACCACAATATGTTGTTAAAACAATATAACCCATTTCATCCAATAGATATTTAACCATTTCATCTCTTTTAATTGATGTTATTGACCAATATAAATATTTTGATTCTTTTAAATTTATTGGTAATTTATATAATTTATATAAAATTTCAACCATTTTAATATTACCAGTTGTTAGTGCTTTTTCATAAATATTTGATATTTTATACACTTCAACATTTGTTAACCATTTTTCATCATCTTTATAATAATCTTGATAAATGTATTCTAAATATGAATATTCATTTAATTCTATAAAAAATGAAATTAAATCTGTTACATCTTTATTATTAATTCTAAATTGTTGAATTATTTCATATTTATTAATTTGATAAAATCTTTTCAATGTTGATTGATAACGAATATCTTTTTCACAATTTATTTTAAATGATTTTAATAATTTACCCAAATCAACTTGATTAATACCATTATTAAATTTTGAACCAATTGAAACTTTATAAAAGAATAATTCCCAATGTTTATGTATGTGAATGAATGAAATATTTGCTTGATCCAATGTTTTACCATATCCTTTAATAAAATTACAAAAAATGTAATCTTTTATATAAATATTATTAAATATTAATTTATAATATTTATAACTATCATATTCATAATTACAATCAATTATTTCAAGATATTTCATTTTTGTTTGTTATTTTATTTTGTTATTGTTTTGTGTGTCATAAAAAATATCAAAAAAAAAAAAAAAACGGAAAGAAAATTGAAAAAAAAAAAAGATTTTTATTTGAATATGATAATTTGAAATGTGCCTATGTGTTTTGAATGATTTTTCACTGTTGATTGTAATTATTAATTCCTTCTAATTGTGATATTCTTGAATTGAAAACTTTTTGATATGTTTCCCAACCTATGAAATAATTCATTTTTTCATTAGATTCTTGAAAATAATTTGCAATTCTTTCATTTGGTAATAATAATGAATATGCTTTTAACAATTTATTATCATTTATATTTGATTGTTGAATTTCATAATAATCTTCAATGATTCCAGTTATTTGATCAAGTTGTTGATATGTTATATTATTTTGATTATTTGTAAAAATGTGATGTAAAACAGCTTGAAATGAAAATGGAAAATTAATATTTAATTTAACAATTGTTGAAAGAAATTCAATTTGTGAATCAATTTTAATTTGTGAACAATTGAATAATTCTATTGGATTTGATATTACTGAATATGATGAAGGATTTTTATATGATATTAATTCATTTTTAAAATTATCAAATGTAAATAGTAATAATTTTAAATCTGAATTTAAATATGCAATTTGAAGACATTCCTTTATAACATCTTTTTGATATTCTACTAATTTCTTGATAATTTGTTTTTCATATTGTATAAAATCTAAAATTAATGAATATTCATTTGAATAACTTGCAAAATTAATTACAAAATTTGAAAATGTAATTGGATTAATAATCTTTTGAAAATCCATTATTAAAAAGTCAAATATATATATTCTTCTAATTTCTCTTTCTAAATTAAATTCTTCAAATTTAACATTTGTTCTATTTTGAAATGGAATTAAATTTTTATTATCTGTTGTTGCTGTTGTTGTTGTTGAAGAAGAAGAGGAAGAAGAAGGAGAAGGAGATGATTTAAAAACTGATTTAATAAATTTCATTTTACTTTTACTACCATTACCATTACCATTTTTAATATATTATCAATTTTATTTATTTCATTTTCAATTTCTAATATTTTATTTTTAATTTCTTCATTTGTTGAATCACTACCACCACCATTATTATATTTGATTAATAATTTAATTTTCTTTTTAAAACATTTAAAAATTGAAATTTGATCATCAGTATGATCATTTTTATTGTTGATAAAGTCATGTTTTAAAATTGAAATATAAATTGAATTTTGAATGAAATCCAATACTTTTTTAAATGGTACATATTTTTCATTTACTGATTCAGTATTGTCATTTAATGATCTTGAATATTTGATAATATGAATATATAATGATATATATGTATATTGTAATGGTGATCCAGCATTAATTAATCTCTTTAATAATGAATGATCCAATGTTATTAAATATTCAAAAAAGTTCATTTGAACATGATCGGATCCATATGATTTAGGTACATTATATTTCAATGCATCCAATAAATATTTAACAACATTATCTCTATTTGAAGAATGTAATGACCAAAATAATAATTTATCTTTATATCCATCATCAATTGACAACTTTAATTCATTTAATAAAACTGATAAAACTCCAATACTACCAACTGTAAATGATAATTGATAAATTATTTGAATTTGACCAACAGTAAATCTTTTTTCATTATTTCTATAATAATCATTATAAACCAATTCCAATAATTTACCACATTTTGTACCAATTAAATATGTTACAACTTCAAACATATCTTCCATATTAAATAAACCAGTAATTTGATTTTTATTTGTTTGATAAAATTTTGTTATTGCTTCATCAAGGTATTGATTGTTATTACCAGATTTATCACCTTTTCTCTCCATTACAAATTTTAATACCCTTGATAATGTTGATATATCCATATCATTGAATTCTGTACAAATTTGACATTTATATAAAAATAATTCCCAATGTCTATTTCTGTGAACGAATGAAAAATTTGCTTGTTCAAATGATATACCACCATTTCCTTTAATAAATTTAAATATATAATCTCTAATGAATATATTACCAAATACCAATTTAAAATATTTATAATTTTCATCAATAGAGTTATTACAAATAGTAGTAGTAGATAATGGTGTAATAATATCTTTATCCATTGTGTTTGTTGTTAATTAATTGTAAAAAAAAATAAATTAAAAAAAATTAAAAAAAAATTAAAATTGGGTTCGGTTGGTTGAAAAATTTTATTATGAAAATGAAATTAACGAAAATTAACACCTCATTATTTTTGTTTTTTAGTAAATCAACCACAGCTACAAAAAATAAAGAATTATCAAACAAAAAAAAAACAAAAATAATGAGGTGTTAATTTTTTGTAGCTGTGTTGATTTACTATTTTTGATTTGTTATTATAAAAAAATATGCAAATAATAAAAAAAAAAATTAAAGGTCACATACCTGTCAGAGTATTGAATCCGGTTGTACACAACCTCCACCCGCATTTAATCGGGATTTCAAATACTCTGACAACCTTTATTTGGTCATTACTCTCCATCACTTTAATAAATTTTAAAAAAACATTTAAAAATGATAAATTTATTTCTTTATTCATTTTATAAAATACACATAGATATTTATTTGGGAAATTAAAAAAAAAAGATATTTTCTTTTAAAAAATCATAACTAATATAACACATTATTTATTATTAAATTGGTTCCAATAAAAATTTGCTTTTTTTTTCATGAGATTGAAATAAAAAATATCCAAAACCCACAGCAATAATTTTATAAATAATGTTTTTTTTTCAAAAAATATCTTATCCAAATAAAATATCTTTTTCATTTTTAAATTTAAAACTATTTTTTCTGATTTCATCCTCGCTTTAAAATATTTTATGGCCATTTTTTAAAATTGGTTAATCATCACCCAATTAATATATTAGAGACACAATGAATAAAATATTTTTTTATTTATTTTTATATTTATATATTTTTAATATTATAGTACAAGCATGTCCAAATGGTTATTATGCAATATCAGGAGGTAGTTGCCTTCAAAATAATTTACAAATTAAAAATTCACAAGTAAATATTGATCAATTATATTATTATTATTAATATTTTTTATTTTCAAAAATTAATTACATTACTTTTTAAAATTATAATTTTATTAGTGTATTGAAATGTTCAGTAATTTCTTGGGAACGCCAACGCAAGGTGATCTTTGTGTAAATAGAGGTTATTCTACACTAAGAGGTGGTCTAACAACTGTATCAAATTCTCAATTTAATTGGTCTTATTGTGCTTCTAGTAATTTAGCTTGGATGTAAATATTTTAAAAAAATGTGATAAAAAAATAATAATTATTAAAAACAGAAAAAATTATTAATACAATATATATATATCAATAATACAGATTTTATTGGGTTTTTGGCTCTTGTGATAGTGGAGATGAAACTAGAGCTGTTTCAACTTATACAGTTACTAGTACAAATAAATATTTTATTGTTGTAAATTGTTATACTTTTGTTCTTTCAACCTTTTTAATTGAAATGAGTAGTGTAAATACTGCATCTCAAGGTTTAATTGATCAATGTTTAGCTATGTCAAGTGGTAGAGTTGATGGAAGTATGTATTAATTGATAATATTTTAGTTTATTTAATTATAATTGTGCACAAACTAATACACATGCATGTTATTTATTTAATATAGTTGAAGTTTTTGATTTTACTCCATATATGACATGTCCAGATGGTTATACAGGATCACCTTGTGTTGGTATGTTGTATATTTAATAAATTTTATTTTAAAAGACTGTATACAAATATTAATCTATTTTTTTATTTTATACATTAAAAAATTAAAGATATAAATGAATGCACTGCTGGTACATCTGGTTGTGATCATATATGTTTTAATTCAGCTGGTTCATATTCTTGTGGCTGTAATGGTGGTTACACACTTAATGTAAATGGTAGATCATGTGATGATGTTAATGAATGTACTGCTGGTACATCAGGTTGTGCTCATAATTGTATAAATTCAATTGGTTTATATTCGTGCAGTTGTAATAATGGATTTGAATTAGATGTAAATGGTAAAACATGTTCAGATATCAATGAATGTATTAGGAATACCGATAATTGTGAAGATCCTTCAACATGTAATAATTTAAATGGTTCATTTAATTGTACATGTAATAATGTACCAGGTTATAAATTGGGATTGGATGGTAAATCATGTGTTGATATTAATGAATGTAATGAAGAAACTCATTTATGTGTTGGCGTATCAACATGTTTCAATACAATTGGTAGTTATCAATGTATTTGCCCAAAAGATTATAATCCAACTACTGATCAAAAAGATTGTGTTAAAAGTGGTATATCATCACCATTAATTTCATTATTTATTCAAAAATCAAACACTAAAAATACATTTATTGTAAAAGGTGATTATTTTGTAATAAACAATTCACAAGTTAAAATTGGAATTATAGATTGTTTATATTTATCTGGTGATAATAATACAATTGAATGTAGAACTAGTGATGGTTTAGAAGTAATTGGTGATGTAATTGTTACATCAAATTCCCTTGTATCATATCCATATGCTTTTATTGGATCACCTTATATAGTTAATTCAACTAAACCATCAACTCAAGGTGGATTAATAACTATTACTGGTAGGAATTTCCCAATTCAAGGTACACTATCATTAACAATTAATTCAATTAATTGTCCAATTGAATCAAATACAGTAAATGAAATACAATGTATAATATCAGAAGGTTCAGGTAATTTAAATTCAATTATATTATCAAATGGAACAGTAACAAATACAGATAATTCAAATTTATCATATGATAATCCATCTATTACTTCAGTATCACATGTTTATAATACTGGTGGTGTATTAGCGATAACTGGAATTAACTTTGGTATATCAACTATAAAATCAAAACCAACTGTATCAATTGGTAAAAATCAATGTAACAATATTGAAATTAAAAATCATACTTTATTAACTTGTGAATTAAATTCATCAAATCAAGTTTATTCAAATATAATTGATCTATCAATTAATGGTATTAAAGTATCAAATGTTGTTTATTTTGAATATTCAAAATTAGAAATTGGTCAATGTGAATGTAATCAAAATGGTGAATGTACTTCATTTGGTTGTGTTTGTTCAAATGGTTTCACTGGTACAACATGTAATGAAACATTAATTGAATTAATACCAATATCAAATCCTGATTCAAATACACCAACAATTGATATTGGTAATTCAGGTTTAAATAAACATAGTGATGTTAATGGATTTGGTTATAAAATATCGATTACATCAATTCAAGAATTAGATTTTACAAATGATAAAATTATAAAATCATATGATTTATTAAAAGAGAATTGGCAATCTAATATCAATTCAAATCAATGGATATTTAATAAAACATTGGATAATAAATGTTATTTAGAATGTGAATTTAAATATTTTAAACAATCTAAAAATATTACATTTGCAAATAATACATTTACAATTCCATCAGAATCATTAAAATTATCATTTAAAACTGAAAATTGGCCATTTCAATCAAAATTAAATTCATTAAGAATAATAGTATCAACAAATACATTAATATTATCACCTGATGTTAATGAATGTTCAATTGATAAATCAATTACAACATCAAATTATAATGATCATCTTTGGACATTAACTGAAAATTCAGAATCTGGTATCATTGCAAGATTCGTAAAATATGCAACTGTTGATGATATTTCAATTATAGCTAAAATTGAAACATTAGAATCAAATGATAAAACAATTTCATTAGTTGGTATTTCAATACCATATTTCAGTAAATCATCAACTATAGATCCTGATTTTAGTGTATTATTAAATGTTGATAAAGATACCGGTAATTGTTCAAATAAAGATAATGGTAGTATTAACATAAATTGGAAAGTTGCAACAGGTGTTACAATTGGTGTTGTATCAACAGTTGCAATTGCAGGTTCATCATTTTATTACTTTAAATTAAGAAAAAGCCAAACCATATTTTTAAATTTATTTAAAAAATAAACAACACAATGTATAATTATAATTATTTGAAATCCCAAATTGTAATGCGCACCTATAACAACAATCTTGGATACCCATTAAATAATTATTTACACATAAACTATACTATTAAACTAAAAGTTATGTTATTACTTTTATTTTTTTGACCATCTCTTTGAAAAAAGGCAAAATTATTAATAATTTTAATTTTTTTTTAAAAACTAGTTTTTTTTTATATGGTGTCGCATAAAAATTAATATGGCTCCGCATAAATTTTTTATGTTGCTTTTTTTAAAATTTTTTTTTTCATTTCACACACACACAAACAGATAAATAAGATATACACACACTTTTTTTCGTTTTGAGTAATTTACAAAATATGAAACAAGAATATAAATATTATTTAGAACATTTATATTTATATGACAATGACAATTTTAAAATCCAACCACAATTTCAAATATACTTTCAACAACAACAACATCAACAACAACAAACACCATTAAATAGATTTCCTGCAAATTTAATTCCATCATCAATTAAAACTTTATGTATTAAATTAAAGCATTATTACAAGCAAATGATTTACCAAAAAGGTATTTCAACCATTTGTTTTGATAGATCATCATGTCCATTTGTAAATTTAGGATATTTACCAAACATTATCGAAAAAATGCAAATTTTAAGAAAAGTAAACGTTTACAACAATATATTTTTACCTTCATCACCAGCATTACCATTTTTAAAAGAACTTTATCTTGAAAAGAAATCACAATCAGTTTTACAATATACATATCTTTATCCAAATTTATCAAAATTAATAATTGGTAAATTAAAAGATCCAGATACACTCATTGTACCACCATCTGTTACTTCATTGGTATTTACAAATAGATATACCAAACCATTACCAATAATTCCAGAAACAGTAACAAATATTAAAATTGGTAAAGAATTTAAAGATAAAGAATTTATGTTTTATTTACCATTATCATTGGAATGTTTAATCATTGATTCTCAAAATTTTTGATTTGAACTTATTGTTTTCAAGATTTTTACAAATTTAAAACATTTATCATTTTTTGCATGTTATGAAACTGCTTCATTACCATCAAACATGTATGGTACAATTTCAACAAACCCAATTGTCGCAAATTTTTTCAATATCTCTGAATGTACAAGATCAAAAAGAATTAAAAAAATTATATCAGTTCATTTTCCAAATTTAAAATCAATTACATTTAAATTCTCCAACAGATGGTAAAATAATTGAAATTAAATATCCTTCACAAAGAATTAAAAAAATAAAAAATCAAACCACCAACAATCAACAACAAATTTAATAAAATAAATAAATCAAATAATATCAAATTGATATTGATTAACAACAATCTCTTTATTTCTTTTTTTTATTTGATGAAGGAACAGCTTGAGCGTGATTTGTATCTTTTATATGTTGGAATAATTTATTTCTGGTTGGGAATTCATTTTTACAAACATTACAAAATAATGGATTATCACTATGTGTTGATGAATTTGAAGAGGTTGATGTATTTGCTGCTTTTTCTGCTTTCTTTTCTCTTTTTTCTTTTGCTTTACCTGGTTTTTTAATTTGTTTTTTTGTAGGTTTTTCTTCTTCAGAAACTTCTGATTCTGAATCTTCATCTTCGTTATTATTAATATTTATATCTTTTTTAATTGTGTATTCTATTTGATCATCTTCTTCTTCTTCTTCTTCATCATCTTTCTCTTTTTCTACTTCTTTTTCTTTTTCTTCATTTTCTTTTTTCTTTTTATCTTTTAAATTAATTTTTGTAAAATTCTTTAGTAATGAACTAACTAATAATTCATCATCATCACCATCTGAATTTGATAAATCTTCGTCATCTTCAATAACCTTTTCTTCTTCTTCTTCCTCTTCTTCAGATTCAGATTCAACAACTTTTGATTTTGATTTCTTTTTATTTACTAGACCAAATACAAATTCATTACTACTATTATTAAACATATTTGAATTTATAACTTTTTTAGATTTCTTTTTTTGTTTTTTAGATTTCTTACTTGAACTAGTTGGTGTGGTTGTTGTAGTAGTTGTTGTAGTTTTAGTTGGGCTAGTTGTTGTAAAATTTGGTTCATCATCAATAATATCATCACCTAAAAATTCATCATCCATTAAAACTGCTTTTCTAATTCTAATTACTTCTTGTTTATGTTTATTTGAATTTTCATGATTTTCCAATTGACCTTCAGATTTGAAAGCTTTATCACAAATTACACAATATGAATTGTTATTTGTAGATTCATCTTGATAAATATTTGATTGATCATCTTTATATAATCCTTCTTTTTTTGATTTTTCATATTCAGCTTTCTTTTCCTCTTTGAATTTCTTGATTGCTTCTTGACGATCTCTTTCATCACGTTCACGTTTTTCTTCAGCTTCTTTTGCTTTTCTTTCAGATTCTTCCAAACATTTCTTTTGATATTCAGTAATTCTTTTATCATGATTATAAATAAATGTTGCTAAATGTCTAACCTTTTCATTGTATGCTTGTTTTGCTTTATTTCTTTCTTTTTGATTTTCTTTTTCCATTATACGTTTGATTTGTCTATTTGGAGCATCTGATAAATGGTATAAATCAGCTTGAGTGAAACGTTTTTTTGTGATGAAATCTTTCCAATATGAATAGAATTTCAATACTTGATCAATTGGTGATTTAGAGTTACCAAATTTTGCAGGTTGATAATGGTATTCATTTACATCTTCTTCACCTTCTTCTTCTTTATCAATCATATTAAATATTCTTTCGTAAACTTTAAAGAAACCCATTTCATCATCGTCATTGTATGATTTGAAACATGATGTATTGAAAAATGGCCATAAATTAATATCATCATCATCGTCATCATCATCATTACCACCTCTACCACCACGTAAAATTGCATCTTTATGATCGTCATACCATTTTCTTTCATTTGGATCTGATAATACTGTATATGCATTATTTAACTCTTTGAATTTCTCTTCTGCAATTGATAATCTATCTTGGTTTTTATCTGGATGCCATATTAATGCTAATTTTCTATATGCAATTTTAATTTCTTCTGGTTTTGCTATTTTTTCAATTCCTAACACTTCATAATAACATTTTAATTTTGTTGTCATTCTATAGTATTATTAATATTATTATTATTATTATATTAACGCTATATCGCTTTTCGGTTGTGTTCAAAAAAAAAAAAAAAAATTCGATATTTTTCCTATTTTTTTTATGTTTTTATAAAATTTTATTTTTTTTTATGTGCTTATTGTAAAATTTATTTGTAATAAAATGGAATTAATTGAAGAAACTATTCACCTTGATGAAGCAATTCAAGGAGAAACACAAACTGATATAATATATACTAAAGCAAAAAACTTAGATTCAAATATAAAGGTAGGTTTAATATTTATTATTATTTTTATCCCACAAAAAATATAATATTAACTTTTAACTTTCTACAGATTATAGTTGTAGCAGGTAACCCCGGTATTGAATCATTCTATCATGAATTTGTAAAAATATTAAATATATCATTCAATTCTAAATATGATATTTATGGAGGTATGTATATTTACATATATAATTTAACACCTTCATAATAATGTAGCATATGCTGATACTAATATATATTGATATATTGAATAGTTGGACATATTGGACATTGTGGCAAAATTGAAAAAACATTTTCAGTTGAAGAACAGATTAAACATAAAGCATTATTTTTAGAATATTTATTAAATAATAGATATAAAGATCAAGATAGAAATGACATTAAATTTATACTTATTGGTCATTCAGTTGGTAGTTATATTAGTTTAAAAACATTTGCAAGATATGGTATTAATAGTGGTAGTAGTAGTAGTAGTAGTATTAGTAGTAGTAGTAATGGTGGTGCTGTTGAAGATATATCAAAAAAATATAATATTATTTCAGTTTGTAATTTATTTCCAACATTTAAAAATTTATATGATGGATTATCACCATTTATTAAAATGGTAGTAATGAAACATGCAACACGTAATGCATTATCAACATTTTTACATTACATTCCAAGTATGGTTGTTAATCAAGTATTGAAATTTATATTACCATCTGATGAATCACGTATAGCTGTTGCAGGTAAAATAAATTATTGGTCTGCTATAAATATACTTTATATGGCATATACTGAAACATTGGATATAAAAGAAATTGATCAAGAATGTCATGATGTTTTTAAAAATAATTTAGATAAACTATTATTCATTTATGGTCAAACAGATAGTTATACACCAAAATCATTTTATGATGAAATGAAATCATTATATCCAACTGGTAACATTGAATATTCATCCTCTTATATTCCACACGCTTTTGTATTACATTATTCACAAGAAGTAGCTTTAAGAGTTGGTGAATTTCTTTCTACAAATATTATAAATAAATAAATAAAATTTTTCATTTTTTTTAATTTTTTGTGAAATTAGCCAAATTTTTATGGTTTAAAATTATTTTTTTTAGACAGATAAATTTTAAACTATAAACTTGCGCGCACACAATGGATGATATAACATATTCGTGGTTATTAAATAATGATAAACAATCACCAAAATTAATAGATTGTATATTAATATTATCAAGTAATGATTTATTCATTTCATTTGATAGTTTAATCAAATATTATAATGAAAATAATAGAAGCACAACATCATCACCATTGGTTAATGAAAATGGTAAAAGATATAATAATAACAATGGCAATACAAATAACAGTAATAACAATAATAATGAAGATCAATTATATGGATTATCAGAAAAACAATTTACTATATTACATAATAACATTGATCAATTACATTTATTTAACAACAATAACACCAACAGTAAAAACAGTGACAGTATTAAAAATGATAATAAATTTGATTGGGCAATAAAAATAATCATTCATAATAATAATAATGTTAAAGCATGCAATAATAATAACATCAATAATAATAATAACAATCAAAATAAAAGAATAAAAAGTAATAATAATAACAACAACCAAACAATTACAAAATATAATAACAACCAAAGAATTAGAGAAATGAACCAACTATTTTATATTGTATGGAGAAATAATTTAATTAAAGATCAAATATTATTTCATTCAAGATTGTATGATGCACTCAGGATTACCAAAACAATTTACATTACAAGGATTGAATCAGTATAAATATAAAAATTATATTGATGAATTAGCATTAATTAAAGAAGATGATAGTGATGAAAATGGGGAAGAAGAGAATGATAGTGATGATGAAAGTGATGAATTTAATGGAGATAATAATGAAGAAGACAGTGATGAAACCAAGAAGATGAAGAGAAAGAAGAAGAAGAAGATCAAATTATAAAATCAAATTCAATTCCATATGGTGTTAGAAATATTAATTTTTATAATTTGGAAAATATTCAATTATTTGAAGTGAATAGTATACCAGATTCAGTAACAACTATAAAATCTCCAAAAGAATTTAATCAAGTTTTATCAAAAGGAGTAAAAAGAAATAAAGAAATTTTAACTGTTGATACTATACCAAAATCAGCTACATTAGAATTTGATCAATCATTTCATCAAAGTATTCAAATTGGACATATTCCACATAATATAACTTCAATCAAGTTCAATTCAAATTTACGTCCCGATAACATTAACTTCATTGACATTAGCCTCAAATTTATTGAGTGTACCAAGTCGATATAAAACACTTAAAAATGTATCACCAAATTTAACACACATTAATTTGAAAAAATATGATCATCCTCTCATTCTATCAAAGATATTTCCAAGATCTGCTAAAACAATTAAATTATCATGGTTTAATCAAATTATACCAGTGGGATACTTTTGGAATTATTTGAATTTAACAAAGTTGGATATTGGTAGATTTACACAAGATGAAATTCCACTTAGAACATTACCAAAATCATTAACCAATTTAAATGTAATGTCATATAATGGATCAATTAACGCAATTACAGAATTAAAATCATTAAAAACATTACGTTTAGGTGGTACTGAAAGAGAACTTATCACAGGTCAATTACCAGAATCAATTACTAAATTGCAACTTTGGACATCATTACCAATTGGTCCAAATTTATTACCTGCCGCTTTAAAAGAATTGCTAATTCCAATTTCAATCAAGATATATCAGTTGATGGTTATTTACCAACACAATCATTAGAAATGATTTATATTGATCATAATTCATATAATCTTATAAATCTTTTAAATGTTGATTTCTTTTCAAGATATATACACTTTTTCATTTCATCATAATAAACGATTTTTTTTTTAAATAATTTTTGCTCACATAAATATAAAGGTTATATTGATAAATTAAGATTTAGTCATTTAAAATAATCATAAGTTCATTGAATTTATGTCTGTTTCATATTAAATAACAAAACTGTTTTTTTTAAAGAGATTTATTTAAATATTTGTTTGTATTCAAACTACAAAAGTAGTTTGAATTCATAAATAACTAAATTTGTTATCAAATCAAACATAATAAACCAAACAAAAAAAAAGAAAACTTGATCCGACCAATCAGTATTTGATAATTAATTTGTATAGTTTATTTTTAAACATTATTATTACTTGATGATTATTCATCGATTTCACTTTGTTGTTTTTCAAACTCAGCTTGTTGTCTTTTAATTTCTGTTTTATCGTTTTTCTGTTTTTCACATTTTTCATTATATATTCTTGATCTTTCAAGCATTTCTTCATTCATTCTTATTCCTTCTCTTAAAGCTACTTCTTCATTGTTTCTAATTTCATCTAATTCTATTTTTTTTTGCTCCAATTTTGCTTCTTTTTCTTTCTTTTTTAAATAATAAATCTTTTTTACCATTGTCAGTTGGTGGTTCAAAATTATTGTTCAAAGGACTTTCTGTTATTAATTCTTTTGAATATTTAAATATATTATTATTGTTACTTGTAATTCCATTGAATGATATTATTAAATTAAAATATTTATTAAATATTGAATTATCATCACTTGATGTTGATTTAAATGGAAGTAATTGACATTTAATTGAATTTGAATTTATATAGATTGGATTTTGACAATTTATATTACCAATTGTTATAATTGTATTTGAAACATTATAAAAGTTATCACCAGTAATTGTTAAAGTACCACCATTTAAATTAATTTCACTTGTTGATTTTATAATTGAAATTGGATAATCTAATTTAAATTCATTTGTTTCTCTGTCATTAAATGTATAATTACAATTTAAACTTGTTGGGCCAGGTACATTAATGTTAAATGATATAAATGAACTATTTTCAAATTTATGATCAAATAATTTATTATTACAATATACTGATGAATTTGTATCATTTCCAAAATTTTGACCAATTAAATAAAATAGACCACCAATTGTTGAATTGAAATTTAATTTATCAATTCTATCTAATTTCGGTGTAATATTTAATTTAAATGAATTACTTTCAGTTGAACAAACTTCAATTGTTATATCACCACTTTGATAATTTGAATTTAATTTAAATAATAATTTATTTTCATTAATAGAAACTGGATTAAATTGTTCATTTGAAAATTGAATAAATGAACTTGATTGATTAAAATATTGAATATTTCCAAAATTACCATTACATTCAATATCATCATTTGATCTTGTACAATTATTAATAATTGGTTGTTGATATGTAAAATATGATTCACATGATTGATTACCAATTGAAACTGTTATCAATTGATATCCACAACCTTTTGGAATATCAAAATAATATGTTTTCTTTTCTTGTGAATGAATTACCACTAGAATTTGATGGAACTAATACACCATTAATTTTTGTATTATAACTTTTAATTAAAATACTTGGAATTGAATTATAATTTACAATATTTATATTATTCAAATCTATTGTTACTCTTG
Organism: Dictyostelium capitatum; assembly: GCA_015252635.1. Classification (NCBI taxonomy): domain Eukaryota; phylum Evosea; class Eumycetozoa; order Dictyosteliales; family Dictyosteliaceae; genus Dictyostelium; species Dictyostelium capitatum. Next base: position 26,583 of record JACAFY010001951.1, read on the forward strand.
AACCATATGTACTTGGTGGAGAACTAAAACTGCTTGTATAAAATGATAAATCAATTTGAATTGTATTTGACATTATACCATTTACTTTAATTGATACTGAAATATTTGAATTTGAAAATTCTGGTACTTGAAATGATAATTTACTTTCATTATCATAAATTGTTAAATTCTGTACTTTTGTTTCATTTCCATTCAAATAAATGATTGTATCATTTGAATTACCAAAACAATCACCTGATAAATTTAAAACACGATTTGGTGAACTATATTCTGGATTAATTCTTGTAATTCCATAATTGGATATTAAATTATTTGTACTTTTAATTCCATTAATCGAAATTGATATTGGTAAATCTTTTCCATTACCAGATGGTAAATTACATGAAATAGTATTATTGCTAATGTATGTTGGATTTGTACAATTTAATGAACCAATTTTAATAATTATATTTGAATTTGTTGATAGTTGTGATGATGATGATAATCTTAATCCAGATATTATAACTAAACCACCTTTACTACTTGGTACCGAATTTACCGAATTTGGTTCAGGTGGAAATTCAATTTGTTGTTCAATAAATGTAACATTACTTGTTTGAATTTTAATTATTGATTTCTTTGAATATTGTTGATTAAAATTCAATTCAATTATACCTTGATCTTTTTTAATTATTGAACTTGAATTAACAGATGCACCATCAATTGAAATATCAACTTTAAAAGATGAATCACAGAAATCTTTACCATTTATTAAAACACTTGATATTGATGGGTTTGCATAACTAAATGTATAAAAATCTCCATTTTCCCATTTAAATATTTGTTTTCCACACCCACTTGGATAATTTAATATAATATTAGTTGGATCAAAACTTGAGCTACTAATATCAGGTGAAAATGTAATAAATTGAGAATATGGTGTTATTTGGTTTAGTGTAGCAGATATACCGTAACCAATATAATAACCTTGAAGTAATGATTTTCCACCAATTGTTGAAGGACGAAAATCTGGTGAAATAATTGGTGTTGGATAAAACGCATCATAAATTTTTTCACAAATTTTTTCAGGATCTGTACAACCATATAGATGCCCATATAACTTTTTCATATCATTTTCTGATGTACATTCTGTATTTGTTTGATTGGTTGAACATGTGAAATTAAAATTATAGTTACTTGAATCAAAATACATTGATGTATAATATACATTGTTTAATTGAAAAAACACAAAAAAAGTATTCAAAATATAATATGACACTACCTTTGTTTTAATAAAACTAGCATATAGCATATAATATATTATTTTGTTATAATAATTTTTACACACTAAATCCTATTCTCTTATGATACATTGATGATAGTCTGAAGTGGTGGGGTATTTTTTTTATATTATATTATATTTTTTTTCCTCCTAAATAGGGTGTGTTAATTAATATATTTATATATAAATAGAAATGAATAAATAAAAATATTAACTCCATGCACATAGAATAGCTGCTATTAATATTTAATCTTTATAATTTTTTTTCCCAAATACCACACTAGCACATATTCGCGTAATATCAAAATTATATGTGATTTATTGTGATTTTACTAAATACATAATACAAATAAATTCAGTATGAATTAATTTTTGATTTTTATTTTTATTTATTATTTTTTTAATGTGTGTGTGAGTGTTTATTCTTTTTTTTTATTATTATTATTGTACCTTTTCATTCACTTAACAACATTAATATTTACATAGAATAAATTATCATCAACTTCAAAGTGTAATTATTTAAAAAAATATTTGATGATCCTAAAATAAATAACAAATATAAAATTGTTGATGACAATTTAATATCAAATAATTCAAAAATAATTATATCTGCAATTTCACCAAAAGTCAATCTAATCAAAATCCAATTATTCAAGATATAAATGAAAATATTGATATTTTAAGTATATCTAATAATAATAATAATAATAAATTATCTCAAAATCAAATTGATAAACAATCTATTTATGATAATGATGAAATAAATAATACAACATATCAATCAACAATAAATAATAGAATCATTTCATTTAATAAAACAACACATTCAAATATAACATTGTCATCATCTCAATCTTTAAATGAAATTTTAAATAACAACGTGGATAAAGAACCACAAATAAAAAAAGAAAAAATAAAAGAATCACAATCATTACCAAATATTAAATCAATAAATTCAAATTTTGTAAAGTCAATTACTCAAACTATTTTATTCAAAAAGATTTCAATGTTACCACAGCTATTATCAATTAAAAATTACCAAGAAAAAACCATTATTTCAAAAAAAAAATATGATCCAAATGATAAATTAAAAAGTTTTTGTATATCTAAAAACAAAATATTAGATTTTACAGATTCATTAATTGTAATAAATAAGAGTAAAATAATTGAAATATTGTCAATTGATCATGTCCAATGTTCAACTAAAGAAATTTCTAATGAATCAAATGTACCATCAATAACAACATCAGCAACGCCATTGATTGAATATCAAGTTGAAATAAATTTTAAAAAGAAATCAAAGAAACAACAAACATTTATTTTATTTTTAAATTTGGAAGAAATGAATTCATTTTTAAATGATTTACAATATTTATATTTTCACAATTATTGTGAATCATTTAAACATTATTCATTCAACATTATTCAATTTCAAGAATTTTTAAAGAATCAAGATATCAATGATTATAATCTAAATCAAGATTCAATTATAAATAATTTAGTTAATTTGGGCTCATATTATTTTTCAGTTTTTGAACGTTTAGTTATAAATCAAGATTTGGAATCAATTATAATATTAAATAAATGGATAATGAAATTTGGTATTAATGAAAAAGTTAAATTTTATAAACCGTATGTAAATTAAATATTTTTAAAAAAAACAATTGTTTTAATTCCAATGATATACAAAATAAGTTTTAGTAACTAATAATTTAAATATATATATTTAGTGTTCATGGGGATTGTATGATAATAAAAGCATTTAAATCAAATTGTTCAATTTTAATTGTTACAAATTTAATAGATATTGGTTTTTTACAATTTCCAGATAAAAACAATGATACTCCATTAAATTTTTATTGTAAAAATTTAAATATACAATTAAATGTAAAAGAAACATTGAAATTTATTAAATTATTGGCAGAGAGTAGTGATATTGATCAAGAAAATAATGATGGATATTCACCAATTCATTCAAGTATTAAATATACAAAATCATTAAGTTTGAGATATGCATTATTAAAAACAAATGCAAATCCAAATAAAATCAGTAGTAAGGGTTCATGTACTCCTCTTCATTTAGCAATTAAAAAACAAGATTTAAATTCAGTTATACTTTTATTGGCATATGATGCGAAATTATTTATAAATGTAGAAGATGTACCATTAATTTCATCATTAACAGTTGATTTAAAAAAGAAAGATATTTTAGATTTATTGGATCAATTAAAACTTATTTATTCAAAGCTTGAAAGTAACTTATTGGGGCATTTAAATTATGCAATGACATTAGTTCAATTGAAATATGGATTTACAAAAGAAACATTGGCAATTTCATTACCTCAATATTATAAAAATGTATTGTATTGGATGGGACCAGGAATAATTTCAGAAGTACACTCAATGTTGGAAAGATGATTAATATATTCAAAAAATAGAGATGAATATAAAATTTCAAGATTAATAGATCATGAAAAATTAAATAATGAAAATGAATGGGATCATCTTGGTGGTGGTGCAGAGGGTAATGTTTACAAAGCAACATTTACACATAGTGATGGAAAACAAAAAGTAGTTGCAATTAAAAAATTTAAAACAATTGAACCAATTACAAATCAACAAACATTAAAACCAACAAGTTATGAAAAAGAAATGGAAGCATTATATATTTCACAAAGCGAATCAATTGTTATATTATATGGTTATTTTAAAATAGACAGAATTTTTTATTTGGCAATGGAATATTGTGATTATTCAAGTTTGGATAATTATATTAGAGATCATGGTTTAACAATATCAAAATTTATAAATTTTTTAAAAGAATTCTTAACTAAGTTAAGCGGTGTACTTATTTTAAGACCACAAATTTA
>JACAFY010001952.1:0-50599 GCA_015252635.1 Dictyostelium capitatum
AAAAACTACCCACAACCAACCCCCGCGAATTCATTTATATTAAAATTTTTTTTTTTCCTATAATTAAATATTTATTAAATTAATTATTTAAACTAAAAAAAAAAAAAAAAAAAAAAGAAACGAATCATACAATGATATTAATATTTATAATTTAAAAATAGTCATCGTAAATTTGAAGGTATATAGCAAACAATTATTTAAATTATTTCAAACAAAGGGGTGGTGGCAGTTAAGAATCTTTTAAATGTATCAATCACATTTTTAGATTATCAAATATAAATATTCTTTTTCATTTTCTATCTTTTCCAATTCACACACACAATTAATATTAACATTCACAAATCAAAAACAAAACTCAATAATTTTAGAGTAAATAATCTCTTTTTATATTATTTTTATAAAAAATGATTTCATTTTCATACAAACTTTATCGATTGATGGTAATAGGTTGTGCTTGGATGATTGATTTTATAAAAAGAAATAAGAGTTGATTTAAAATTCAATTACACCACTCTCTTTTTTTTTTTATATATATCTTTTTTTTTCATCAATGTCAATTAATATTAATCATCATCAATTAATATTATTCGATTAATTAGCACCACGTCACGGTAATCTTGGTTTCAGACCAAGAAAGAGAGCTGCCAGACATCAAGGTAAAGTTAAGTCATTCCCAAAGGATGACCGTACCCAAAAAGTTCATTTAACTGCATTCATGGGTTACAAAGCTGGTATGACTCACGTCGTTCGTGATTTAGAAAAACCAGGTTCAAAAATGCATCGTAAAGAAGTTGTTGAAGCTGTTACCATCATTGAATGTCCACCAATGTACATTGTTGGTTTAGTTGGTTACATTGAAACCGCTCAAGGTCTCAAAACCTACAAAACTGTCTGGGCTCAACATTTATCTGATGAATTCCGTCGTAGATTATACAAAAACTGGTACAAATCAAAATCACACAAAGCTTTCACCAAATACGTTAAACAATACGAAACCGATCAAGGTAAAAAAACTATTGCTGCTCAATTACAAGCCATCAAAAAGAGATGTACCGTCATCCGTGTTATTGCTCACACTCAAATCCACAAATTAAAATTAACCCAAAAGAAAGCACACGTCCTCGAAATCCAAGTTAACGGTGGTTCAATCGTTGAAAAAGTCGACTTTGCTGTTGCCAACTTTGAAAAGACTGTAAACGTCACTGGTGTCTTTGCTGAAAACGAATTGATCGATATCATTGGTGTTACCAAAGGTAAAGGTTTCAATGGTGTCATTAAACGTTGGGGTGTCCGTAAATTACCAAGAAAGACTCATAAAGGTTTAAGAAAGGCAAGGGGAACTAATTTTGAAATATTACAAAAAAAACCATAGGTTTACTAATATTTATCTCTTAATTTATCATAGGTTGCATGTATTGGTGCATGGCATCCAAGTCGTGTCAGTACCACAGTTCCACGTGCTGGTCAACTCGGTTATCATCATCGTGTTGAACGTAACAAGAAAATCTACAGAATCGGAGCTGCTCAAAATGAAGCCGGTACTGTTGCAACTGGTAAAACTGAATACGATTTAACCGAAAAAACCATTAATCCAATGGGTGGTTTTGCTCACTACGGTATGGTTAAATTCGAATTTTTAATGTTAAAAGGTTGTGTTGCAGGTCCACGTAAGAGAGCTTTGACTTTAAGAAAATCAATTACTCCACAAACCTCAAGAGCTGCCCTCGAAAAAATCGTTGTCAAATTCATCGATACCACCTCAAAATTCGGTCACGGTCAATTCCAAACCAAAGAAGAAAAAACTCACTATCAAGGTCCACTCAAACATCACAAGAAAAACTAAATAATTTATTAAAAGTAATAATAATAAAATCTTTTCAATGATTGTTTAATCTCTTCTTAAATAATTAGTTATCTATCACTTGATGTATTATCAATAATATAATATTGAATTCTATCTCATAATTGGTTCATAATACACCACATACCTAATTGAACACCATACAAATTAACTTTGATTATTTTCAAAATATTTCTAAAAAAAATAGTTTCCTGTATATATACGTATTCTACAAAGGGAAGTTAGATTTGTGTGCATAAAAATATTTGTAGCTGTAAAATATAACACATGAAAACCTGTATTTATAATTAATCTTTAATCATGTTCCTGTTGGTTTATCGTCCATATTTAAAAAGTGTATATTACCTGTAGGACTTTTTTTTAAAATGACTAAAATTAATTTATAGTTATTGAGTTGTTCATCATTATCAGATTATTGTTCTTCGTAGTCATCAAATTGTTGTAGTTCTTCATTATCATCCAATTTTTTACCATTATCACTTCCATTAATTATACGATATAAAGAATCTTCACTTATAACTTGTATATTATATGTTTTGGCAGCTACAATAGTTTTACAATCATTTAGATCTAAAATTGCATGAGTTACATTGAATGATAAAGATCTAGAGAGTTTTCCACCTATATTTGTTGTTTCAATATTTGTTTACCAGTACCAATATATATATATTGGATTTTTTTAATGAATCTATGTTTGAACATTGAGTCAATAGATTCATTTTGGTACAGTCAATATTAATTGAACATTGAGTCAATAGATTCATTTTGATACAGTTATTATGGTTCCAAATAATACTATTTGAGGTTTTGAAATTTAACTATTGGAATTAGTTCATTGCAATAATAATTATCAATTTGAATTTGTCGATTTCTTTTGATGAGGAAATCAAAAAATGATTCAAAATTAAATGATTTTGTTAAAGTATTAATTTTCATTAAATATTTGTAATTTTACTAACTGTATCAAAGATATATAAATATTTAATTTGATAAAAAAATAGTTACTTCTTTTAAATTTAAAATTATCAATATGGAATACACACATTACACATTATATATTTCAAATAAATAGCAAAGTAAAAACACGTTTTTTTAAGCACTAGTAGTTTAGTGGTGATGTATGATATTTTTGGGGTAAAACAATATGTACATGATATTAATTTCAAAAATTAAATCGAGATATCACGATTGATTTTAATTGATATAAATTTAAACCAAATTTAACCATACAGTAGTGAGCGAAACCACCCATTGGATTGATGGTTTTTTCAGTTAAATCGTATTCAGTTTTACCAGTTGCAACAGTACCGGCTTCATTTTGAGCAGCTCCAATTCTGTAGATTTTTTTGTTTACGTTCAACACGATGATGATAACCGAGTTGACCGGCACGTGGTACTGACACGTCTTGGATGCCATGCACCAATACAGGCAACCTGTGATAAATAAAGAGATAAATATTAGTAAACCGACCTATTATCGTGCATCTGGATACCCAAAAATGTATAAATCAATAAAAATTAGCTCTGCATACCTTTCTTAAACCTTTATGAGTTTTTCTTGGTAATTTACGGCACCTCTGATTATACAATTATTTATTTTTTTAAACTTTTACACATTAATATAGAAAATAATAAACATGAAAACACAATGCAAACTCATTAATTTATCAATAGTAATAATAAGCTTTTTAAAATGATAAAATCTCTTTTATAAATCCAACTTTCAATGTTTTAATTATTTCCAATTTTAAAATTTAAATTATAAAAGGGAAAATAAAAGTATAAATACAACAGTTGATTGTGTACAAAAAACTATAAATACAATATTTCCAATTTGGTATGGTTTATAATTGTCCAATCTTTCAATTGAAAATTTTAAATGGGTATCATAAATTGATAATGGTATACCAGTATATGCACAACGTAAACCTTGATATTTAAATAATTTGATTAAATATTCACCCATTATTCTTTCAAAATCTTGATCTTCAATTTCACATGGTTTCATATATAATTGTTTTTTAAACTTTTGATTTCTTCTTTTCATATGTGTAATCATACGTCTGAATCTTCTATTTTCAACCATATTTTCAACTGATTCGGTAACAATACTCTTTGATAGCGCAACTATTTTATTAAATAAACTTTTGGTCCAAGTACAAGTTGTGTTAAATTCTAAACATACAAAACGGACATTTCCAAAGATATAACCTTTGGCTGGATTAATTCTATCAAGAGATGGCATCTATGAACCACAAGAAATAGCATTCATTACTTTACCACTTAATTGACTTGCAATTGTAACAAATGTCAAAAGATATTCCAATGTGATTGTAAATGCCAATGAACGTCTCTTGTGATTTCGTTTAGCGGCGGAAAAACAATTTCTTGCAATTTTTTCACCACCATTGGTACCCCTGTAACATAATAAAAGTAGGATTTGAATGTTTATATTAGTATAACATAATCGTTACGTGAATGTATATTCACAAAAATCAACATACCAATAACATGAATGACAAATTTTTTTATGAAAGTAAAAAATAGAATAAATTAATCCACAGTACAACTCTTTTTACCAAAAAATGCATTATCATCAAATTGTTTATCTCTAGTGATATCCATTTTTTTACACCAAACAATTGTAAATGATTTCAATGATTCAAATTCTTTTGAATTGAAAAATTAATCGGTAATTTGATCAAATGATTGAAATTCTTTAATTGAGTTGAATATATCCAAATTAAAATTGACGGATAAAGATGAACCATTAGTTTGGAAACCAATTAAACCAGAAGTATCTAAAATGAATAGAATTAATTTCAATTGAAGATTTACATTTTTACCATCAATATTTATTTCACTATTACCACCAATACCACTACTATCACCATTTAATTTAAAAACACATTCCAATTCTTTTAAATATTGTTTATTTGTAAATAGTTTATTGATAATTGAATAAACTTGAAAATGATTTGAAAATACTTCATTATTATCATTTTTAATTGATTTCATCAATAAAAAATAAAAAATAATTGAACGTTCAACGATACCCAATACCAATTCTTGATTATGCAAAAGTTGCTTTGGATTATCTACCAATTCAGTAAATACATTTTTCAAATCTAAAATGTTAAAATATTTCAAATTTAACAAAAATTCATCAACTTCCACATCTAATAAACTTGAATTGTAATAAATTAAACCAAATGGAGTTGATTGACTTAATCTAAATAATAATATAAATGATAACAAAGATACAATTAATATAATATACAATATCAATATCAAAATTACTATCAATGAACATTGAAAGTTTTCCAATGGTTTACATACATATTTTTAAATGATAATTCTGATAAATGTTTTTGAAATTCCAAACTAGACATATCAAATTCATCTTCATTCTTTAATAATACTATATTTTTACAATTAAAACAAACGTAATTATGTTTGTTAATGATAATGATTATTTAATTATATACATACAATAATCAATTGAATCTTTTGATAAAATTATTTTACATTTATCAATTTTGGATTCTACTTGGATTTTGATGACATCTAAAAATGATTTAAAAATATTATCAACTATATATTCTTTCAATATAAATCTTTCACCAAATGATTTTGATGATGAATCTGAATTTACTGGCATATTGACATATCTAACTTGTTCAATTACATGCCAATTATCTATATATATTCTACCCGGTTGACAAAATGAAGCAACATTGTAATCAAATATATGTTGAGCAGTTACACCATCTTTTAAATCATTTAATGCATCCATTACTGCTTCTTTATCTTGATGATTTATAATGAAATGTATCAATTCTATTGATGATAATTCATCCAATTCTATTCTCTATGAACCATTCTTTAATAAAAATGGAGAATCATCATTATCATTATTATTGTTGTTGGATTTTAATTTTTTCTTTATATTTTTTATTTTTTTTTCAATATTAATTTTTGTGCAATTGCATACCAATAATAATAATAAAAAAAATAAAATAATAAATTACATTTGTATGTATATTATCACTCTCCATGGTTTGAATTAATAAATGAAATTAAAAATTAAAAAAAATAAAGTAAAAATTCAAAAAAAAAAAAACAATGTATGTGTTGGTGTAACACCAATTTTTCTATTGAATTCCATAGACATATTTTTCTTTTTTTTTTACCTCACCAAACACACTCGTATAAAATCATTAATTCAAAGTAGTGGTTCAAAAAGAGTGTAAATTTTAAAAAACATAATAGACAAGTTTATTCAATATTCTATTTTTAGACTTTTAAAAATGACACTCATAGATTTTAGTGGTTAATATTGATTTCAAACATTACACTTGTTTTATTACTTTCCATGATTCTTGAATTATTAAAAAAAATAATAAAAATGTTTATATTTATATCAAAAAATCAATCATGATACCTCAATTTAATTTTTGAAATTAATATAATGTACATATGTTTTACCCCCACACCCAAAATAGCATCACCACTACTAGTTCTTAAAAACATTACTTATTTGATATATATAATGTGTAATGTGTGTATTCCATATTGATTATTTTAAATTTAAAAGAACCGCAAAGCCAAATTAATTTTTTATTTTAAAAAAAACTTTTTTGACAATTTTCATACATAATTTCTGTCTCCTCCATATCCTTTTTATATATATATATATATAATAATACAAACAACAAATAATAATAATAATATATATAATTTAATTATTTTCAACCACAATCATATCTTTTATAAATAATTTAATAGTTTATAAAAGTAAAAATGTCAAATAATAATAATCAACAACAGCAACAACAACAGCAAGAGCAACAGTTAACAGTATACATTCCTCATAAAAAGCAAAGATTGGATCTTTCTTCAATGGTTGGGTTCAATGTTAAAGTATTGGTTTCAACCAAAGAATTTTTAAATTCTTTAATTACCAACACTGTGGATTTTGTAATTACAGCAGATAGAGATTTTGGAACAGGATATGGATCATATAAATTTAAATCTGTTACTTCAGAGTATTTTGAAAAATGGATTAAAGAAAAAAAAGAAACCAAACCATTTACTATTCAAACCAGTGTTAAAGGTAAAGGTGTATTTAGTGGAAAATTGGTAGCTATTAGAAACAATGTACCAAATAACAAATCATGGGAATTAAAGTTAAAGAAAGAAGGTTGTAATACAATGAGAGATTCACACATACACGATAATATTGATCTTATAGTAACATCTCATTTTGCAGAATTGGTATATTACATAACTAATAATAAAAGGTTAAGGGATTACAGTAGTGGAGTACCAGTTACAACAATTGAATTTTTGCAAAATAAAATTGATCAATTTTAATTTTCAAGTTCCGGTAAATTTAAATTCATTATTAAAAGGTGCAATTGTTCATTCAGTTGCTAAAGAAGTAAAAGAAATTGTTACATTGTTTGGTGGTGAAATGTTTAATTCTTTAAACAATAAAATATCAGAAATCGACTTTTTATTATCATCAAATACACCAGAGGTTAAATTTTGTTACATTTTACAAATGAATCCACTTGCAAAATCATTTAATTATGAATCATTTTTTGATTTCCTCATCAAAAGAGATCAAGCCTATTCAAAAAGGAGAACAAATTCAAATAGATAATTATTATTGCGATCAACCACTTCCAATTGTTAAATTTCAAAACCTCAAATGGTATTATTATGGTTTGAACACATGTTTTGGTAGTTAGTACCAAAATGAATCTATTGATTCAATGTTCAATTTGATACCTTACAAATTTGGATATCGTCCATTAATATTGATCACCACAAAAGAAAGATTCACTAAAGAAAAAGATTATGAAAAGTATAAAGAATTAATTTCAAATGGAATTGTTGTATTGGATTTTAATTATTTGATTAAATTGAAAAAGATAAATGTAAAGCACCAATTGATGAATCTCCATATAAAATTATAATTAAACCGGATATAAATGAAAGAGCAACAACACAAGCAGCATCAACATCAACCGTAACAAGTTTTAAACGTAAAACAGTTTCATCTTGTTGGATTAAAAGAATTAAATCTATCAAAAAACAATTTAAATTCAATTTCATGTAGTTTATCATCATTGGTTCAATTGGAGAAATTACCATTTGAAGAATTCAATTACAAATTTACCAATTGAAACTGTTTTACGTTTAAAAGTTGTTACGGTTGATGTTGATGCTGCTTGTGTTGATCAAGTTTACTAGGTTCAAATGGACATAAAGCAATTGATAAATCAACTGGCAGTAGCACACCTGGTGATAATGAAGCTGATGCTAACAACAAACAACCATTAGGCAAGTCTTGTAATAAAGATTTAGAATTGGATTACATCAAATTAGTTTGTTGTTGTCAATGCAAAAATTATTTCCACTCCATATCTTGTTGTTCAGATGGTTACATTGAAAATATTCTGTTTAAATGTAAACATTGTATTAATCTACCGATTGATACAGTTGTTAAAAATCTTCCAAATACTAGTAAAAAAAAAAATACAAAAACAAATTTTTGATAATAATAAATTCTCTTGTTAATTTGGATTACATTTTATTATATTTTAAATTTATTTATTTTTTTTTTATTAATTTTTTTTTTACAAATACAAACTGGTTTAGAAATTAATTTAACATTATTATTTTTATAAATTTTATGTTTATTTAATTTTTAGTTTATTTACATTACTATTTGTTATTTTATTTAAAATAATAATAAAAAAAAACTTTATAAAAATGTTTAATCCTAAAAAATTGTTAACAACAATGTATTTATAACTTTATTTAATATTTTTGAAATAATAAAAAAATTGATATTACGAATAATATTATTAACATGAAAAATGATAATATTAATGAAGTTGATATCCATGACATTATAAAGAATGATATGAATGAACCAATTGAAATGAATAATCTAATTGATGCAATAATTGCTAATGGTTTTTTTGAAAATGATGTACCACCAATTGTAAATAATTGAATATTTAAAAATGAATCAATAATTGCAAAGAATACAAGAGTTAAATAAATTAATATTGCACTACCATTACCAGTACCAACATTATCATATTTATAAAAATAAACTAATCCAGAAATTGATGAAAATAATCCAATTACTAGTATTATTAATCCAATCAATCCATTTTCAAATTTACGTTCAATAGAGTCAAATAATTTTAATTTATGTGATATTAAACTATATGTAATTGAAAATAATGAAAATGAAATTGAAAATACTTCTAATAAATGATACATATTTAAATTATTATTATTTTGTAATGTAATATATTCTGAAACTAATTTTAAAAAGTGTCTACTAAAACCAAGATATAACGAAATTGGTATTAGTATTAAAAATTTAGGTTTACCGATTACTTTAAATGTTGATATTAATTCTTTAATTATTTGTTCTTTATTATCAACATCATCTTCAATTCCATAGTTTACACCTTTATCCAATAAAAAAAAGAGTATTAATGATAATATCATAAATACAACAAACATTGTTAAACTAATTGTAGTTATTGATTCAATTTGATTATAAATTAAATAAAATCCTAAGTATAATTCTGAAATACTAAAAAACTTTATAATATCATAAATAACTATAATAATTGTATGCAAAATATATTAAAGTACATACAATTCCAAAATTTAAATTTATTGTTCTTTTTGATGAAATTAAAACTAAGAAACCACAAACTGATACCCAAAGTAATTCAATTGTTATTATTGATATTAATTTTGAAAATATTGAAACCGAAAATACATTTGAATAATTTAATATAAATATTAAGAATACAATTAATGAAGATACAACCATTGTTACTTTAATACTAAGGATAGATACAATTAAAGGTGATATTAAGCAAGAAAAGAATAACATAAAATAATAAACATAATTAATAAAACCACCAGTACCATTAATTAATTGACTAAATGTTAATTGTTCAACATTGAAATAATAAACACAATATAAAAAAAACATTGATAATCCAACATAAATTGAATTTAATACATTGTTATTACTTTTAAAATTATTTAATCCTAATAAAGGATCATTATTATTATTATTACCAAGTATCATTATTTATAAAATTTTATTATGTTTGCAGGAAATAAATGATAAATAATAAATTAAAAAAAATAATTTCTTTTTAAAATAGTATTTAAATAATAATTTAAATAAACCGATTCATTAATAATCATTTAATAAATTATACATATAAATACAAAAAAATAAAAATTTTTTTTATATATTTTTAATTTTAAAAATTTTTATTTTTTTTTTTTTTATTTTTTTTTTTTTTTTTTTTGTCGTTCGGCATTTTTCGTTTTTTCATTTATATTGTTTTTTTTTTATTTTTTTAATAATAGATTAATTACTATCACATATATACACATCATACATTATAAAAATGACAAAGAAAGTAATAATTGAAAAACCAACAGTAGCAACAAAATCAACATCAACCAAATCAAAAGTTGTATCAAAAGTACCAACTACAACCACTAAAAAATCAACTACACCAACAATTATTGAAAAAAAGAAAGTAGAAATAAAAGTAGATACAAAAAATATAAATAAAATAGAAATTGTAAATTTAGAAGATATTTTAAAAACAAAAACAAAAAATGATAAACAACAAGATAAAAGTAAAAGTAAAAGTAAAAAGACATTAAACTCTCAACAATTTTCAAATGAAAAAGGTGAACAATTAGTACAAAAAGTTTTATCATTTTTTAAAATTTCAGGAATCAAAGATGGTAAGTTTGTGTTTTATATTACATTAACAACAGCCTCAACAATAACAACAACAACAACAACAACATCACCACTATATATACAATATATATCATATAACTAATAAACTATATACACAGTCAAATTAAATGAATTTGAAAAATTAGAAAATGAAATTAAAACCAAAAATAATAATAAAATATTAAAAAAAGTATCAAATAATTATATCATGATATTTGAATTGATAAATAATTTTTTAGAAAGAGATGAAATTACAGCATTGGCAGTACTTTTGGTTATTACACGTACAGTATCATCATTTAATGCACCAGAATTAATACCAACATTAATCAAACAAAATAGATTCGATATGATTCAAACAATTGCAAAATACTATTGTGAAATTAATACAAATGATATAGTTTCATTAATTTCATTTGTAATTTCAAATCAATCATTTAAATTAATTTCAGATGAATTAGAACAATCAAATAACAATAATATTACAAATCAAACTAGTATATTATCACCTGAATTAGAATCATTATTATCAATTCCATTAAATCATAATTCAATGGTAACTCAAATTCGTACATTACCAATTGATAATGTAGTAACACTTTTAAAATATTTATATTCACGTCTTTCTTTATTCCAATTAAATGATCAACAACAAAAAGAAGAAGAGGATTCAAATAATAACAAATACTTAACATTAAATCAAATTATTGATTGGATATCATTGATTTTCGATAGTCACTTTCAAGAATTAATTTTAAAAATTGAAAATATCAATCAATATTTTGGTCCAATTCGTTCACTTTACAATAATTCAAAATCATTCTTTTACACAAAATCATTTATTGACTTTTTAGAGAAATCACAATCAATTAAATCTATTGAAAATAATGATTATTCAATTTATCATTATAAATTTTAAAAAAAAAAATAAAAGACAGCCACCAATAACACAAAACAACTCTATTAGAAAAATTTAAATAAAATAATAAATCAAATTTTAAAAAAAAAAACATATATATATATATATACTCTTTTGTTTATTTATTTACACTTTATTTTATTGTTTGTTTGTTTGTTTGTTATTGTTTTTAATTATATCTATCTTGTAATTCATTTATTATTGAATTTGCGATATTACCAAGTTTTTTACCACTATCAATTATTGAATTTGAAATTGAAGAGAAATCAGTTCTTGCATTGAATGCCAATTGTCTAGCGATGTTAGCTGCACCCATATCTGAAAGTGAAGGTGTTTCATCACGATCATAATATTCTGCTGATGATATAGATGTTGAATGTGAAAATTTGGATAAACGTTGTTGTTTATTACCATCTACTTTTTCAATATCTTCACCATAATATTGTGATGATGAAATTGATTTTGCACTTTCAAAATTCTTTCTTGCATAATCATTATGTTCTAAATTTTTATTGTTATTACTATTACTGTTATTGTTATTTCTTGGTGATTGATTATTTGGTGATCCATTATTATATGATGATTTATTATTGTAATTATTGCCATAGTTGTTGTTACCATAACTATTTTTACTTTGTGAATAGAGTGGTGGTGATTGTTGAGATTGTTGTGATTGTGATTGTTTTTTTGGTGGTTGGTCAACAGAAAAGTCCATTGAAAATTTAGAATTTGAATACAATGATTTTCTTTTTAATAGATGATGGGTTAGTATAATTGGTAATAATGAATGTTGATATTGTTTGTCAGTAGTAATACATACAATTCTGGTGAATCATTTCTATTATAATCTTGATCACTTTCAGAGTTGTTATCACTTTCAATATATTCACTATTATATTTAAATGTTGATGGTGCTGATTTCTTTTTACTTTTGTTATTATTATTATCATCATTACTTGTTTCTTTCTTTTCAGGTAATGAATCCCAATCATCATCAAATGATTTTGGATCAATCTTTTTAGTTGTTATCTTTTTTTTAGTTGTTATTGCTTTTGGTGGTGATGATGAAAAGAAACTATCAAAATCATCTTCATTGTTATTATTATTATTTGATGGTGTTGACGATGATTCAATACCAATCTTTTTATCTGATATATTATTATTAAATTGTTGTTGCTGTTTTTTTTGTAAAATGTTACCACTACTATTTGTTGAAGAAGATGATGATGTGGTATTAAATAAAGGTGAAGAAGTAGAAGGTGTTGAATTAACAGTTGAAATTGATAATGGTGATGGATTTGATGCTAATTGAGTTGGTGTTGTTGCTGTAGTAGTTGCTACTGTTTCTTTTATTCTAAGAGGTCCAATTGCTAAATTAGTATTTTACAATATATAAAATAATTGTAATGATAATTAAACATATTAAATACATACATTTTTTTAACTTTTTGATCAAGTATTGATTTATAATTTGTAGCTGTGTCAGTTTGATATTTGGATTCAGTTTTATTACTATCAATACCATGTTGTGAAAAATATTGTTTTGCATTTTGATTCCCACCAATTTCCATATGTTTCATTTGAGATGGTTTCCAATTATCAAGTCTAATCGATCTAACAAATGTAATATGTGTTCCCATATTTCTATGGATTGATGCACAATCTGCACATATAAATATTCCAAATGATATACTGCAAAAATATAGAGAATTAAAATGTAAATATATATTTATAACGCCATTATATATTTTTTATTTCTAATTTTTACCTTGCCCATGTTGGATTCTTTGCTAAACAATCGAAACATGATTTATTCTCTGATTTATTAATCAATTTTGAAAAGAATAATTGTGATTCTTCTTGTGGTACATATGTTTCCATTTTTATATGTACGTACTCTATATATATATAAAAAAGATATAGATTATGTTATTATTTTATATGTTGTTGTTGTTATCTACTATATTATCAAATGAATGAAATAAAGAAGAGTTATAGTGTGAAATAAAAAACAGTAAAATATTTATTATTATTATTATTTGTATGTTGTTGTTTAAATTAAATGCAAATTAAATTTTTTTTTTTTTTTTTTTTTTTTTTTTTTTTTTTTTTATTTTTTTTTTTTTTTTTTTTTTTTTTTTTTTTTTTTTTTATTTTTAATAATTTTTTTTTTTTGCATTGTTGTTTATGAATAATTTGCAAAGTCATATGACTAAAATTGTTGTACGTGTGTTTTATTGATTTAAATTTAAATTTTTATTCCTATTCCCAAGCACCCCATTCATCTTCACCTTCAGATGATGATTTTCCTTTTTCAATTAATTCCCAATCAGTTAATTCACCAACTGAGCCTACTTTCCTTCTTAAGCTTTGTTGTTGTTGTTCTGACATTGGTGATAATGGTAGACTATTGTTATTGCTATTGTTATTGCTATTATTGTTATTATTATTTTGGTTATTTACATTATTTACATTTAATTGTTCTTCTGGTTGTTGTGATGTTAATGGAGTTGGTTGCTCAACATTTTCAATATTTATATTTTGTTGAATTTCTTCATTGTTTATTACTTCTTCCTCATCTTCTACTTTTGGTGATTGTTGTGATTTTACTTCTTCCTCTACTTCTTCTTTTTCTTCTTTTAATTCTTCTTTTGTTTGTTCATGTTTTTCTTCTTCACCAACTAATATATTATTGTTACTAACAATTTGTTCACCTTCATTTTCATCATCATCCCAATTTACTTCATCTTCTTCATCTTCTTGATCATTTGATAATAATTTATTATGGTATTGCATTTTTATTTGTCTGTTTTTTTAAAAAAAAAAAAGGTAACCTGTTGTTAATATATTATATTCGGTTATATATTATAACATAGTAAACACTTACTGATTGAAAAAATATCTTGACCAAAAGTCAAATTCATTTACATGAGAAGGAACTAAATGATTATAATAATTTCTAACTTGTTTATTATTATCTGTAAGTAAACCAACGATTGCGCTTTGATTCTTTGAAATTTCAAATGATTTCTTGAATTCAATGTATCCTTCATGAATTGGATCTATACTATAAAAGTCAATTTCACTCTTTTCAAATTTGTTTACATTGTTGTAGTTGTTGTTGTTGTTGGTTTCGTTTATATGTGTTGTAGTTGTTGTTGTTGTTGTTGTTGTTGGTTGTATATTATTTTGAGTGGATGATTTAGTTGTAGTTGTTGTTTTTCTATTACCTGATGAAGAAGATGACATAAAATCAAATGAATCACCAATTAATGATGGATTAAGTGAGAGTTCATCATTGTTACTTTCATCTTCAGAGTCATTATCATTGTTGTTGATGTTGTTATTATTACTACTACTGTTACCACTTTCAAAAATACTACTACTAATATTACTTGCTATACCGCTGTTGGTTGGATATTCTGTTATAAAGTTTGTGATACCAGTTGATATTTTATTTTTAACTTTTGAAATATTTGATAAAATTGGTGAACTAAATAAACCTATAACACTATCAACTTGATCATCTTCATCTTCTTCATCTTCTTCAACTATAATTTCATCGTCTACCTCTTCTTTTTTATTATTATTTGTAGTTACAATACCAAATTCTGCTCCTCCATCTACATTTGTATTTAAATTTGATCCAAATTCTTGGAAATCCTCTTTATATATATTTATAATATCTTCTGACTGTCATAATAAAAAAAGCAAAGAATTAGTATATATTGTATATATACTTTTATCTCAATATTATTTATGTATATATATGTTACCTTTTGTTTAACGGAATCAACGATTGATGTTATGGAACCCCAGAAACTTGTAAGATTATTATTTGTGTTGTTGCTACTGTTATTGTTACTACTAATACTACCGCCATTGTTACTATTATTATTTTTGTTTGTTTCTTTATTTGATTGGAATAACGATTCATAATGAAATTCCATTTTATAAAAAAATGGTGTTATGTAACATGCGAATGTTTGTATGTCTATATTATATGATTTTTTTTTTTTTTACAGCGAAGTATACTATTATTTTAAAATAAATTGAAAAAAAATTAAAAAAAAATTAAAAAAAAATTAAAATAAAATCCAATTTAACTTTCTTAATATTACCACGACAAACACACATACAAATAAAATCTTTTTTAAAAAAAAAGCATGTAAAAATAAAAAAAAAACTAATTATTATTACTTTTTTTATGAAACAGCTAATAATTATTGAAATACCATATATACCTTTTTTTTTTATTTTTTTTTTTTCCTCTCAAATTAATGACTATAGATAAAAAAATTTATCAGTTGTGACAATAATAAAGATTATGAAAATACACACATTCTGTGATGTTGTTTGGGTTAATTAAAAATACTTTATTCACCTCCACATAATATAAAACATTTAAAAATAACACAGAAATAATGAGGATTGTATTGGACCATGTGTGATATTTTATTAATGTTTATAAATCTTTATTTTCAATTGAAAACCTAAATTCTTGGAATTAAAAAAAAAAAAAAAAAAAAAAAAAAAAAAAAAAAAAAAAAAAAAAAAAAAAAAAAAAAAAAAATTTTTTTTTTAAAAAAAATTATAAAAAAAAAAAAAAAAAAAAAAAAAAAAAAAATTTAAATGAAAATAAAAATTGAAAAAATAAATTTTATTTAAAATATTAAGACAAACCCAGTTCAGTTGGTATAGGTTTTAAAATAATGTCAAATTTTATAATTCCACCAATTCAAAGATCAATTAAAAAAAATCATAAAGAATCGATTATAGGTACAAATGATGATGCAGCATCATGTAAATTATCAGCTGTTAATATTGGATACTATCAAGATGCATATGTTAAATACTTTGTAAAGAATTCAATAAGAAGACAACCATTAATAAATAGAGGTTTTTTTTCAAGAATTGAATGTATTGAACAATTGGTACAACAATTCTTTACACAATATAAAGATTATCCAAAGAAACAAATTGTTAGTTTAGGTTGTGGTTTTGATACTTATTATTTTAGATTGATGGTAGGTAATTAACAATTTAGTAATTAATACATATCATATCATCGTTTTATATATTAATTATTTATTAAATCTACAGAGTAATAAAAATATTAAAAAAGATTTTATATATTTTGAAGTTGATTATGATCAAGTAATAACAAACAAGATAAAGATTATTCAAAATCATACAGAATTAAAAGAAATTATAGATAGTGAATGGGAAGTTAAATATGGTGGTAGTGATGAAGGTAATGAAAAATTAATAAATATGGTCAATCATCAAAGGATTAAATCTGATAGTTATAGATTAGGTTCAATTGATTTAACATCCATGGAAACATTTAAAGTATTTGATGAATTAGATATAGATTACAATGTACCAACTTTATTCCTTTCAGAATGTGTATTAGTTTACATACCAACAAAATGTGGAAATGATGTTATTCAATGGGCATCCAACAAATTTTCAGAATCTTGTTTCATAACATATGAACAAATCAAACCAAATGATGAATTTGGTAGAATGATGTTAAAAAATATAGAATTAAAAGGTTGTCCATTACTATCAATTGAATCATTTCCTGAAATTGAAGATCAAAGAAATAGATATCTCAATTTAGGTTGGATGAAATCTGAAATATTGGATATGAAACATGTATATAGTCATTTTATAAATAAAGATAGAATTAAAGCAACCGAAAAATTGGAAATTTTCGATGAATTTGAAGAATGGGATTTAATTCAAAGTCATTATGTTTATGTATTTGCAACAAAAAGTAACAATCAATCAATATTAAATAATTATCATTTTGAAAATTCTTTAAAAAATAATAGTCATACACCAACAACAACAAGTAATTAAACAAATAAACATAAACATATAAATTCACCGTTAGAACAACATTTTTATTTTTAATTTTTTTTTTTTTTTTTTTTTTTTAAAAAATTTTTTATTTTTTTTTTAATTATTTGTTTTTTTTTTAGTTTTTGTTTTTGTTTTTTTTATTGTTAAAAAAAAATAAAACAAAAAAAAAAATAAATTAAAAAAAAAAAAATAAAAAATTAAATTCAATTTTTTAAAAAAATTTTTTTTTTTTATTTTTTTTTTTTTTTTTTTTTTTCAAAAATTTTTCAATTTTTTTTCATAAATTCTCAAATTTCAGCTGATATGTTTTTCATTTGTAAATTCATTCACAAGTGAACAATTAAAAAAAAAAGATAGATAAAAACTAAAACTATCAAACTTTTTTTTAATTGTAAACCATCAACACCACAACAACAACGACAACCAATAACAACAATTATATAAATAATTTAGACTATTATTTATATATACAACAATAAAACACAACCCCACCCTATAGGATTAGATATCTCTATAACTTTTTTTAAAAAAGAGTTTTTGTAAAAAAGAAATAATAAATAGTAATATATAAAAAAAAAAAAACAACAAAAAAACAACAACAATAAATATATATATAAATTAGAAAATGTCAGATTATATGATGAATGATGATTTAAATCAAGATAATGGTATGAATGGAGAAGGTGACGATAATCCACACGCAGATATATCACAAGAAGATGTATGGACAGTAATTAGTGCATATTTTCAAGAGAAAGGTTTAGTAAGACAACAATTAGATTTATTTGATGAATTTATTCAAAATACAATGCAAGAAATTATAGATGAATCACCACCAATTACATTAAGACCAGAATCACAACATCACCCAGGTCAAAGTCATGTTGTAAATAATGTATGTGTAACACATATTCATGTTTTCGTTTATTTCATATCAGTACCATACACCGACACATATATTAATTATAATTTTAATCACTCCTACTTTAGGTATCAACATTTTCAGTTAAATTTGGACAAATTTATTTATCAAAACCTACAGCAGAAATTGATGGTGTATCACAACAAGTTACACCAAATCAAGCAAGAATTAGAAATTTAACATATTCAGCACCATTGTTTGTAGATATTACCAAAACGGTAATGACAGGAACAAAGAGTAAAGGAGATGAAAAGAGAAATGATGAATTATTAAAACGTATATTTATAGGTAAAGTGCCAATTATGTTACGTTCACAATATTGTATGTTGAATGAACAAACCGATAGAGATTTAACAGCAATGGGTGAATGTAGTTTTGATCAAGGTGGTTATTTTATTATCAATGGTAGTGAAAAAGTATTGATTGCACAAGAGAAAATGAATAACAATCACGTTTACGTATTCAAGAAATCACCACCATCAAAGTATTCATATGTTGCAGAAATTCGTTCATGTCAAGAAACTGGTTCACGTCCAACCAGTACAATGTATTTGAAAATGTTACACAACACCAATAAAGGTCCAGTTGGTATTAAAGCAACAGTACCATACATTAAACAAGATGTACCAGTAATCATTGTATTTAGAGCATTGGGATTTGTTGCAGATAAAGATATATTGGAACATATATGTTATGATTTTAGTGATGCACAAATGATGGATTTGATGAGACCTTCATTGGAGGAATCATTTGTAATTCAATCACAGGAAGTTGCATTGGATTATTTGGGTAAACGTGGTTCTACTATGGGTACTCGTGAACAAAGAATTAAATTTGCACGTGAAGTACTTCAAAAAGAAATGTTACCTCATGTATCTGTTGCAGAATTTTATGAAACTAAAAAAGCATTTTACTTTGGTTATATTACACATCGTTTACTTTTGGCATCACTTGAACGTCGTCCATTGGATGATCGTGATCATTTTGCAAATAAACGTTTGGATTTAGCTGGTCCACTTTTGGGTACACTTTTCCGTCAACTATTTAAAAAACTTACAAAGGATGTACGTATCTATCTTCAACGTTGTATCGATAAGGATAAGGAATTCATTCCATCAAGTGCTGTAAAATCAAAAACAATTACAAGTGGTTTGAAATATTCATTGGCTACTGGTAATTGGGGTTCTTCAAAAGGTGGTGGTACAAAGAGTGGTGTAGCACAAGTATTGAATCGTTTGACTTTTGCCTCCACATTATCTCATTTACGTCGTTTAAATACACCAATTGGTAGAGAAGGTAAATTAGCAAAACCACGTCAACTTCATAACACTCATTGGGGTATTGTATGTCCATCTGAAACACCAGAAGGTCAAGCTTGTGGTCTCGTTAAAAATTTAGCAATGATGTCATATATTTCCGTTGGTTCAGCATCACAACCAATTTTAGAGTTTCTTGAAGAATGGACCACTGAAAATCTCGAAGAAATTTCTGATCTTTCATCGATTTTCCAAGCCACTAAAATCTTTGTAAATGGTATGTGGGTTGGTATTCATCATCAACCAGATAAATTATTGGCTACACTTCGTTTACTTCGTCGTTGTGGTGATGTATCTGTTGAAGTTTCAGTTGTAAGAGATATTCGTGAAAAGGAATTACGTTTATACACTGATCCAGGTAGATGTTGTCGTCCATTGTTTGTAGTTACCGATAATAAAGTTTCCATTAAAAAACAACACATTAACAAATTGATAAATAGTGATGAATATAAATGGCAAGATTTACTCAATGAAGGTATTGTAGAGTACATTGATGCAGAAGAAGAAGAAACTGTATTAATTGCAATGACACCAGAAGATTTAGTTCCAATGCCAAACGAACAAATTGTACATACATACACTCATTGTGAAATTCATCCTTCAATGATTTTGGGTATTTGTTGTTCTATTATTCCATTCCCTGATCACAATCAATCACCACGTAACACTTACCAAGCAGCTATGGGTAAACAAGCTATGGGTGTTTATATTACAAATTATCAATTACGTATGGATACTATGGCCCATGTGTTATTTTATCCACAAAAACCATTAGTTACAACACGTTCAATGGAGTATTTACATTTCAGAGAGTTACCAGCAGGTCAAAATGTATGTGTAGCAATTGCATGTTACTCTGGTTACAATCAAGAAGATTCTGTAATTTTAAATCAATCTGCAATCGATCGTGGTCTTTTCCGTTCCATGTTTTATCGTGCTTACAAAGATGAACAAAAGAAACAAACAACAATGATGGAAGAAGTATTTGAAAAACCAGATCGTGAAACATGTGCTGGTATGCGTCATGGTTCATATGAAAAGATTGATGATGATGGTTTAGTTGCGCCAGGTGTACGTGTTGCAGGTGATGATATTATCATTGGTAAAACAACTCCATTACCACCATCTGATGATGATTTAGGTCCAAGAACACGTCGTCATACTAAACGTGATTCTTCAACTGCACTTCGTTCATCGGAAACTGGTATTGTTGATCAAGTAATTCTTACAACATCTGGTGAAGGTTTTAAATTTTGTAAAGTTCGTGTTCGTTCAATGCGTGTTCCTCAAATTGGTGATAAATTTTCATCTCGTCATGGTCAAAAAGGTACTTGTGGTATGGCTTATCGTCAAGAAGATTTACCATGGACTGTTGAAGGTATTGTCCCAGATATTGTTGTAAATCCACATGCTATTCCATCTCGTATGACTATTGGTCAATTGATTGAATGTCTTTTGGGTAAAGTATCTGCTTCCACTGGTGATGAAGGTGATGCAACTCCATTCACTGATGTCACTGTAGAAGCAATTTCACAAGCACTTCATAAAATTGGTTATCAAATGACAGGTCATGAAGTTATGTATAATGGTCATACTGGTCGTCGTATGGATGCTCAAATTTTCATTGGTCCAACCTATTATCAACGTTTAAAACATATGGTAGATGATAAAATTCATTCTCGTTCAAGAGGTCCTGTTCAAATTTTAACTCGTCAACCAGTAGAAGGTCGTTCAAGAGATGGTGGTCTTAGATTTGGTGAGATGGAACGTGTAATGTATCAACAACAATTTTAACTGTTTACAATATATTAATTGGTTGTGTGTATATACTAATTGAAATCTTTTTTTTAAATAATTTAGGATTGTATGATTTCTCATGGTGCAGCACAATTTTTAAAAGAACGTCTTTTCGATCAATCAGATTGTTATCGTGTTCATATTTGTGATATTTGTGGTCTCATTGCAATTGCAAATCTTAAAAAGAATTCATTTGAATGTAGAAGATGTAAAAATAAAACTCAAATCTCTCAAATTAGAATGCCATATGCTGCTAAACTTTTATTCCAAGAATTAATGTCTATGTCTATTGCTCCACGTATGTTTACTCAATAAACAATCATTAACCAACATATGTTAAAAAAAAAAACAAAAAAAAAAACAAAAACAAACCAAAATAAATAAATTATAACAACTTTAATAAATAAAACAATTTGTTTAAATAAATAATAATCTTTTTTTTATTTTTATATATTAATAGTTGGAGTTTCAAATGTTATATCTAATATTTTCCAATTATTTGATTGTGTTAATGTATTAATTGAAGAAATCCATATTGCTTTTAATATTATTGGAATATTGTTTAAATGATTTTTTGAAGTTATATTATATGTGGATTCTAATTTTACAAATTTATCAGTTTCTTTATTAAATGGTAATGGTTTTGTATCAATTGAAGAAATATTAAAATTGTCAATATCCAAATCATTGATTTGGATATATGTATCTTGATTCTTTAAAATTGACCAATATGTATCTCTTAATAAAAGTAAATTTAAAGTTGCAGGTTGATATGATATCTGTTGTAATTCAATTGATTTTTGATTTTTTGCAAGATTATATATATCTTTTATTCTTTGAATTGAATCTATTTAAAAATATTGGTAAGTATAACGTTGTTGTTTTTGATTTGATTTGATTTCAAACAACATAAATATTTATATATATAGTTACCTTTTTGAAATTCAATTTTATTTATATTTAATGGTAAATCTAAAGTTTGAGAATTATAATTTTCCCATGGATAATCTATTTTTTGTCTTGGATGTGGTAATATCAATAGAAATGGATTGAAATCATATAATTCCGATACCAAACCTTTATCAAAAATATGGTATGGTGTTTCTTGAACTGAATTTCTTTTTGGATAATAACTTGAATAGTAACCAGCAAATGATAAATTCTCTGATAATTGTTTATTTGGTTCCAATGAAATATGATGAAGTAAAAAAGGGTTTTGATGGTTCTTCATATAATCTATTTCATCTTTTAAATGCAAATATAAAGAATCTAATTCTTTAGCATTATTACTATCATCATCACTAATTAATTTACTTTTATCTATACCAAGTATTACATTATTTGATGAGCAATAAAACCTTTTACTGTTTAAAAATATTGATGATTGTATCTTTATTTGTTTGTTTTTAATTATTTTGTGGATAATGTTCATTTTCAAAAATTAATCAGAAAAAAAAAAATAGAAAAATTAAAGAACTAAAAAAAAACAATTTTTGAAAATTTAATATTTATATTTTCAAAATAAATATACACAACAAATAGATATATTACACAATGAATAAAATATTAAGATCTCAAGAAGTTATTAAAGATAATCCAAAAAAAGTATTTGCAATTACAATTGATGATGTTTTAACAAAAGAAGAATGCCAAGAATGGATAAACATTACAGAACGAACAGGATATGATCCAGTTTTAGTAAATATAGGTGGAAAACAACAATTGGTAACAGATATTCGTAATAGTGATAGATGTATTATAGATAGTGAATTTATGGCTGATATGTTATTCCAAAGAATTAAACATTTCATTCCAGAGAAATATAATAAATGGGATATGGTATCATTGAATGAAAGATTAAGATTTTTAAAATATAATCCTGGAAACTATTTTAAAAAACATGAAGATGGTAATTACATTAGAGAAACTGGTCCAAAAAAAGGTGAAACTTCATTTATAACAGTTCAATTATATTTAAATAATGTTGAAGAGGGTGGTGAGACAAATTTTTATTATGGTAATAAAAAAATAAGTGTAATTCCTAAAACTGGTAAAGTTTTAATATTTCAACATAATATATTACATGAAGGTGCTAAAATAAATAAAGGTATTAAATATTGTTGTAGAAGTGATATAATGTACAAACAATAAATGAATAAATTAATGAAAAAAAAAAGTGATTTTTATCAAAAATTCGTTTTTTTTTTTTTTTTTTTTTTTTTTTTAAATTAAAAAAAGTTTTTTTTTTTTTTCTTTATCTTTATCTGCTGTATATTTACACAATTTTTTTTAATATTTATTTATATATAATTCAAAACATAATTTAAAGAAAGCGACTCTTCAAATAGTTTTGAATTGGACGAAGAAATGGAAAACACAAACAACAATAATACAACCGCAGCAACAGTAGATCAACCATTTGAAGATATTCCAACAAGTAACGACAACAGTAATAATAATAATAATAATAATAATAATAATAATAATAATAATAATGAAAATAATAATATAGCAACGGATAATGTTAATAATAGTAAAAACAATGAACAAGAAATGACACCAGTTGAAAGTTTACCACAACAACAACAACCAGAAGAACAAACAACACCATTAAAACCAGAATTCACAAAAGATGAAATACAAGTAATTAAAAAAGAAATTAAACAAACTGGATTACTTACTGGTGATAAATGGGCAGTAATAAACAGTAATTGGTATAGTAAATGGGCAAGTGAAAGTAATACTCGTGAAGAGTTAGGTCCAATTAACAACGAAGAACTTTTAAATAATGGTGAATTGAAACCTGGTTTATCCGAACATAATCATTTCATACTAGCACCAGAAAAGACATGGATCAAATTAAAAGAAGTTTATGGTGGTGGTCCAGATATCATTAGAAAAGTAATGAGAGGTCCAGTCAGTAACATTGTTGATCTTCGTGTACCAATGCCATTGAAATTCTTTAAATCTTCTGAGCCAAATAACATTATTCAACATTTTGCATTTAAAAGTGAAACTATTAAAGCTTTAAAAGAGGTAAATACAATTGTTTATATTATTTTAGTAGTAATATTATTACCAACTATATACTAATAACAATTGATTTCGATTGCAGAGAGCATGTAAATTATTCAATATCGAACCAATTAATGTTAGAATTTGGGATTATTACAGTAATACAAAACATGCTGAATTAAAAGATTTGGAATATGTTTCTACTTCACGCCTACTTGATGATCAATTAGTATGTATTAATTGGTGGTCACAGTGGTAATAATAATATCAATTTTGTGATTCTAACAAATTTCTCAATTTTTTTTACCCTATTATCCTACAGATATTATTAGATGAAAAATTAGCAAATGGTAAATGGCCACAACAACCAGAAAGATATAGTGTTTATACAAATTCAAGAAGTGGTGATGCAAGACCAGGTGTGACTGGATTAAGTAATCTTGGAAATACATGTTTTATGAATTCAGCATTACAATGTCTTAGTAATACATATCCATTAACCAAATACTTTTTATCGAAACAATATGAAAATGATATCAACAAAACTAATCCATTGGGATGTCATGGTGATTTGGCAACTGATTATGCAAATTTAATTGGTGAAATTTGGGAAGGTACATACAATTCAGTTTATCCACGTGCTTTCAAAGGTCAAATTGAAAGATTTGCTCCACAATTTGCAGGTTATCATCAACATGATTCTCAAGAGTTATTAGCATTTTTATTGGATGGACTTCACGAAGATTTAAACAAAGTAAAGAACAAACCATTCTCTGAAGGTAAAGATTATGATGGTCGTCCAGATGCAATCATTGCAAAAGAGCAATGGAATATTCACAAGAGTAGAAATGATTCTGTCATTGTCGATTGGTTCCAATCTCAATTGAAATCAAAATTGGTTTGTCCAATTTGTGCTAAAATTTCAATTACATTTGACCCATTCATGTATCTCTCACTACCATTACCATCTGATACTATCAAACAATTTTCATTTGTATTCCTTTCAAAATCATTCAAAGTATCTCATCATGATCTTACAGTACCATCCACTGCGACCGTTGGTGATTTATTGAAAAAACTTTCAGAAACCCAATTGAATGGTGAAGTTGACAAGGATAATATGATTTTCGCAGTAAATATGAACAGTCAAAAAGTTTACGATCATGATGTTGTTTTGGCTGATAAATCATTTTTCCGTGATAACATTGTAGTCTATGAAATTGATAGAT
The DNA here is from genome assembly GCA_015252635.1 of Dictyostelium capitatum. NCBI lineage: Eukaryota > Evosea > Eumycetozoa > Dictyosteliales > Dictyosteliaceae > Dictyostelium > Dictyostelium capitatum. The sequence goes on from JACAFY010001952.1 coordinate 25,746, forward strand.
CTGATCCAACTGCCAAACATATTCTCGTTCATTCAAAACAATCTGCATACAATTCAATGCGTATTCCATTTATTCTCACAGTACCAACAAGTGTAACAACTGTTGAATCACTTTATAAATTAATCTTGACAAAATTATCAGATCACATCAAAGATATGGAAACAGTTACACAAATTTTCGATTCAAATTCAAAAGCTGTTGAAGAAGAACAAGCTGCCGCTGAAAAATTAAAACAAGAACAAGCAGAAAAAGATAAACAAGATGGTACTGGTAGTGCAAGTGAACCAGCTGGTGATGATGAAGATTCAGCAACAACAACAACAGCAGCAGCAACAAACAACAGCAATGGATATGGTTCATCTCGTAATTATGGTAGTGGCTATAGTGGTATTAATAATAATAGTAGTAACAATAGTTATTACAATCATAATAGTTATTATAGTGGTAGTGGCTATGGATCAAATAGTGAACCAATTAAAAAAGATCCAAGATTTATTTTCCAAATGATGGATACAACAACCAGAGAAAATTGTAAACCAGTTTCATTCCCATTGGATAATACAAATGAAATTACATTGGCTTGGGAAGATCCATCACAATACTTTGATTTTGATAATCTTTCACAAGATTTATCAAAAACTAGTACAGTTCGTGATGTACCAACTGAACGTGAAGTTAATTTGGAGCAATGTATCAAATTGTTTACAACTGAGGAACAATTAGGTCCTGAAGATCCATGGTATTGCAGTAATTGTAAAGAGCATCAAAGAGCAACAAAGAAATTTGATATTTATTCTTCACCACCAATTCTCGTTATTCACTTGAAAAGATTTAGTTACAAGAGAAACAGTTATAGAGATAAACTTGATACACTCGTTAAATTCCCATTCAAAGATCTTGATCTTTCAGAATATGTTTTAAACAAAGATCAACCTCCACCAATTTACGATTTATTTGCTGTTTCAAATCATTATGGTTCTTTGGGTGGTGGTCATTACACTGCATTCGCTTTAAATGAACCAGAAAATACTTGGTTCAAATTTGATGATTCTCATGCTTCTGAAGCAAATTTAAATTCTATTGAATCTGATGCAGCATATGTTTTATTCTACAGAAGAAAGGATACTTGGGCTACAACACAAAATGGTGATGCTGTTCCAGCAGTAGAAGTACAATCAAATACAAATGATGCTGCTGCACCAACAACTACCACTACTACAACCACTACCACCACAACTGATAATGATATTCAAATGTCAACTCAAGTTGGTGACACAAATATGAATAATTAAATCAATAATAACAATAATAATAATTAAATAAATAATAAATAATATAAAAAAAAAATAGTAAATAAACAAACCAACCAACAACAACAACAACATATGTAAAATCAAACAAATCAACCATCCCTATATTAAATCCAATAAATAAAAATGTTTTTAAAACAAACAAATATACACAAGTAAATTAATATTTTTTAAAAATACAAATAGAGGTTATTTAAAGGGTTGGTGAATTTATTTATTTGTAAACTTTATTTGAATTTTTTAATATTTTGATTTTGATTGTTGGATTGATATATATATATATATATATAATTTTACTGTTATTAATAGATTTTAAAGGATAGATGGTTGTTTTGGTAAATCAGTATTTTTAAAAAATCTTTTGATTCTACTAAAAATACCTTCATTTAAAATTGTCATTTTCTTTTTAGCTTCTACACTGACATTGATTTTTTTTAGTTCTTCGAGTAAACCTTTACAATGTTTACTATTTAACAATATCATTGCAATTTCCAATTCACTTGGTCTAAAGTTCTTTTCAACTAGATTTTCTATTCTATTCTGGCCGTTATCTGTGGTAAAATTATATGTGTCTGTGTATTTTGTTAATATCAAACCTCCATTCATCTCTTTTTTTTCAACATGGCTAAATTTAACACATCTTCTAGCAAGGAGATAAATTGAAACACCTGTGAGCGCACATAGAAAATTTAAAAAGTTGATTGTAAACATTGTATTAAATGAACTTTTTCTTGAAAAATCTTGAGGATCAATTGAAATTGGGTATTCAACTGTATTAAATTGAATACATAGAATTACAAATATAGACCCAGTAATAACCATTCCACCAATTATAAAATCTCTTGTTATTGCTCTTATACCATTAGACAAATTAATTACAACCAACGATTTCATGTAATTATTATAAACAGTGTGATTTTGTTTAAAGCTAACCAAATCAAATTCATCTATTGGATTTAAATAAAAATAATATTAATATATATGGTGTTTACTTTAATATTAATTTATAAATGAATAATTACCTATTATTAACTGTCTACCGATAATAATGAAAAGATTAAATAGAATTGTTAAAATTGAAGGAAGAAATAATGACATATTAATGCTTGTAAAAACTGCAATAACAACTCCCATTGTATAATAATCACTTGCACAAAATAATCTAAACCAAAAAACAAATGAATCAGGATCAAAATGAATTGTGGCATATACTGTAGTTGGAGGGTCAAATAATTCAAATATGGTAAGGGTTTCATTAATATGAGGTTCTGGGTTTACAACTTGAGGAATTGGCTGTGGTTCAACAACTTGAGGTACTGGTTGAGGCTCTACAATTTGAGGTACTGATTGTGGTTCCACGATGAGAGGTACTAATTGAGGTTCTACTACTTGAGGTATTGGTTGAGTCTCTACAACTTGAGGTATTGATGCAGGTTCCACAACTTGGGGTACTAATTGAGGTTCTACTACTTGAGGTACTAGCTGAAGTTCTTCAATATGAGGTATTGATTGAGGTTCGGCAACATGAGAAATTACGGGTACTGCAAGTAGAGGTTGGGTAGAAAGTTGTTTTTGTTGACGTTTTTGTTGTCGTTGAGATTTAGATGTTTCAATTTTTGTACTATTAATTAATTTTTTTGTACCTTTAATTAATTGTCTAAATTGTCTAATTAGTTGTGTTGTCACCCAAAATTTTTATTTCTATTTGATTTACCCATTTTGAATTATTATTATTTATATATTTTTTTGGTTGTTTATTTAATATTTTATATAGAATGAATTTTTTTTCTTTTTCTTTTTATTCTAAAGATTTATTTTTTTTTTCTAGTAAATTCACTTTTGTACAAGCTTATAAAATTAGATTTAATTTATTTCAAAATAAAAAAATTTTTTTTCAAAGACTATGTTTATTAAAAAATATTTAATGAATGAGAAGATATAAAATAAAATTAAAATGTTATCGTCAATTTTAAAAAATCTTAAACCAAAAAAATAAAATTGTTAAAAATAGACTAGATATTTATTAAACTTTTCCGCTATGCCAAACAAATTTATCATTCCAAAATTCGCAGGATATCAAATTTGAATTGCTAAATTAAAGAATTTACAATTCTATTAGCATTAATAGTGAAAACTAATGGCTTGGTTGATCAATTTCAAGTTATTAGAAAGCGAATGAATTATTAGATAAAGTACCAATTTAGGAAGTTACCTCGTTTATTTGTGTTATTAATTTACCTGAATACATGATCCAGAAAAAATCAAATTATAAAAGAATAGAAATAATGAACGCACACAAAAAAATAGTGAAGAAATAAATTAAAAAGCAAAAAAAAAGTGATAACCCCTAGCTCCGAAACACCTACCCTCTCTGAGAGGGCGCACTACTAATTATGCTTTGGTAGAACCATCACTAGGTATTTGCACTACTTCACAATATATCAATAGTCGATTTGACTTTTTATAAAATCGAAAAATTATTATTTTTTTGGGATGATGTTTCACACAAATGATGCCAAAAACACTACAACCACAACCAATGTGAATGAATAGTTTAATCTAATAATAATAATAAAAATAATAATAAAAATAATTAAATAATAGATAAACAAACAAATATACAAAAAAATATTTTGTGTATGCCGAGGTAGATAATTGAAACGTTAGATTTTTTTTTTTGATTTCAAAATGAAAAATTTTAAAAAAAAAAAAAAAAAAAATAAAAAATTTTGATTTTTTAACTTTTTATTCACACTCCATATATATAAATAAATTTACAAAAATATATAACATTGTGTGTCTTTCAGTGTTTTTTTATCATTATTTTTTTAATTATATATATTCACCCCCCATAAAAAAAAACAACAAAAAAACACCTCTATATGAATTTTTGATTTACAATATTTATTTTTTTCGATATATTAGTTCCTATCTAATACACTCATACACACATACGTACACACAACATATATAAAAATGATAAAAAAATATAGAGTTTTGGTTGTTGTAATTGTTATGACATTGGTTGTAATGATTAGTTACAGCACAATTCTCAGTTTAGATACAAAACCAAGTACAGTTATAATACAAAACAACGTAAATAAAAATGAAGAAATGGATATAGATAATGTTAATAATAAAGAAAATCAAGATCAACAACAACAACAAGGTGGTGGATTAAATTTCAATAATATTCAAGTTGATAATAAAGATAATAAACCATTTGGTATTCATAAATTGGATGAAGGAGATAATAATAATGGCAAACAACAACATCATCCAGAAATTACAACAATACATAAAACAAATGATAAATTATTATTGTCAGCATTGGGAAGAGCAAAAGAACAACAAGTTAAATTATCAATTACTGAAACAACAGAGAATTGGTTTAAACATGTTGAAAAATTAACATCAAATAAAAAAGAGAAATGTCATTATTCAAATCATAGAGATTACGACGAACAACCAATACGTATTGTAAGAACATTAACTGGTAATCATAATAAACGTGCACCATGTCAATTACCATGTGATGTAGTTTATCATGATAGTAATTACATTGATTCATCAACATCATCACGTGATTCATGTACATATTCAATGTATGAAACATTGGAAAATGTTAAACCATATGGTAGACAATATGATATAGTTGCAACTACAGATCAAACATGTGATGTACCATTAGGTTACTTCAGTTGGGAAGAATATCCATATTTTAAACAACCAAAACCAAAAGTACATGGTAATGGTCAAGGTTTAGTAGCTGCATTCATTTCAAATTGTGGACCACGTTTCAGATTGGATTATATGGATAAATTAATTGCTGCTGGTATTCAAGTTGATTCATATGGTCATTGTAATCATAATAAGGAACAACCTCATTCAAATCAAGATTATAATGGTGCTAAAATGACATTATCATCATCATACAAATTTGTAATGTCATTTGAAAATAGTGAAACTGATGATTATGTAACAGAGAAATTATTTGGTGTACTTACAATAGGTAGTGTACCAATTTACCATGGTGCACCAAATGGAAAGAAATTCTTCCCAACTCCAATGGCTGGTATATTTGTAAATGATTTTGATTCTCCAGAAGATTTAGCTAAACATTTGAAATTCCTCGATGAAAATGATGATGAATACAATAAATATTTAGAATGGAAGAAAACAGGTCCAACTAAAGAATGGATGTCAGTAATGGATATGTTAAAAGTAAATGGTGATTGTAGAACTTGTATTAAAGTTGCTGATATGCAAAGAAAAGAAGTTGGTATGGTTGTAAATAAAAATCAATCAATGCAATTAGTTCCAAATCATTTCACTCCAAAAGATGGTATCGTTGTATACATTAGAGAAAGACATACATTTTGGTTCACTTCAGTTGCAATTCCATATAAATCAACATATGTTGAATTAGTTGAAATATTTTCAAATGCTCTTTCTCATAAAGGTGAAATATTTTCTGCTTATGATATAAATACCAAAGAACAAATTATTTCATTTGATTTCAAAAAAGATCATGTTGTTAAATTAGTTCAAAATCAAGAGATCAACGTCTTATTTGTAGATTTAGATTTCTTCTGGCATTCAAAGAAATTGAAAGAAGAAAATAATTAAATTTTATAATAATCAAATATATCAATTCTAAAATAAATAAATATAATATTTTTATTAAAAAAAAAGGTCAAATCGACTATCGATAAATTGTCAAAGAGAGGGTAAGCGGCTCGGAGCTGGAAGTTTATTACTTTTCTAATTTCTTTTTTTAATTTATTTTATTTCTACATTAATTTCTTTTGTGGGTACATTCCATTGTTTTTTTAAGAGTAAAAGGTGTAATCGTTTTTGATATAAATTGATTCTGCAGAAATTGAACCTGTACAACCTGGACCAGTATTTGTATCAGTTGCGCCAGCAGTTGTAACACCATTACCTGTTACACCACAACTATGTGCTGATGTTGGTTCGTTAGATGGTGTATTACTAGAACCACTACTACCGCTACTACCACTACCACCATCAATATTTAAACTATTACTATTTGATGAAGTTGCAGTACAACCTGGGCCAGTATTTGTATCAGTTGCGCCAGCAGTTGTAACACCATTACCTGTTACACCACAACTATCTTTTAACTCATCTGTAGGATTGATAACAACATTTTGATATCCAGCTCCGCCACCTTGTTGTTGGCCATATGTAATACCAACAAACAATAAACTATATATAATTAATAATACTATTAAATATCTCATTGCTATTGTTTTTAATAATTAACTATAAACAATAAATGGTATTTTATTAAAAACTGTAAACAAAAAATAAGAAAAAAAAAAGATTTTTTCAAAGGAATGATTCCATTCCCATCAAAAAATATCCAGAATTTTAATTAGAATCAAAAAATATCTTCCAATAATTCCTATACGCACATATTTTAGTAATATGAAATGAGATAATAGTTCCAATCCATTATTTCACATTAAATCTCTAGTGAATGATTATCCTATAATAAAGATGGTGGATAATGTTTTTTTTCTACAGATTTCTCCTTTTTTATTATTATAAACAGATAAGGATACTTTGAACCACAAAGATGTTATGATCACAATCTGGTTTTGGTGGTCAAGTTAGGATATATTGCCCTTTGAAATTTTGTTTAATTTAATTTTTAAAAGTATTGGTATTGGATATAGCACTGGTTTTTATTTAATAGTATAAATGTTTCCTTTGCTTACAACAAACTTTTGTTGCATAAACAACATGTGATATAAAATAGAGACCTTACATAACCACTATAATATAACATAATTTGGTAAATTATTTAGTTGTTGTTGTTGTTGTTGTTGTTGTTGTTGTTGTTGTTGTTGTTGTTGTTTACCTGAATCATTAAATAAAAAACTTTTAGAAGCAATACCCATTTAATTGTAAACAAAAATTTTCATTTTTTATAAATATTACCACCATTGACAACAGCTCAATTTAAATATAGATAGAATGAAAATTACAAACTCTCTGAGTATAAATTAATAGGGTGAAGATTACCCCCTACGGGTTGGTTAGAAAGATTACCAAAACCATATAAAGATAGAATGCATATCAAAAACCTTTAATGTTAGGATGCATCTTCATAAACCCTCAATTTTATAAATTACTTTTAAACCGAGTAAAAATATCGTTTTTTCTTTTTTTTTTTTTTCAAACCACAATACTACAACACACATATATTATTCATACAATATAAATAAAATAATATTTACATGTATATTGATTTAATGTGTATTTGTAGTTTTTTATTGATGTTGTGTTGTTTACATGTGTATTTGTAGTTTGTCGTTGTTTTATGTTGATATCGTTTTTTAAAATTTTCGAAATTTTTTGAATTTTTTTTTGGATTTTTTCAATTTTTTTTTTTTTTTTTGATTGTATATTTAGTTTAAACGATTACATATCAAGTGATTCAGTGATAATGTCAAGAAAAAGTACACTATCTCATTTTCATTACACATAGAGTTGTTACTCTAAATATCAATCTCACAATAAAATTTCACGCATATGACCAAACCTATCACCACTCTATCACCAACCCAATCTATCATCTATCACATACACTTATGTCACACCTATCTATAACACGAGGATTGAACAGAGATTATGAAAGATTGATGATTGGATTGACACAGAAAGAAACGACACTAACTTTATTATCAATTAAATAGTCAAATCCAATACCCCAAAACAAGACTTAACTGTCACCAAAAAACTCACAACAATCAAAGCCCCAGCCGGTGCCACCAAAGCTAAAGCTGCCGCTGTTGCTGTCAGAAAGGGTGTTTCAAACAAATCAACCCGTAAAGTCAGAACCTCAGTCATCTTCAGGTAAGAATTTAATTATTATCACACCACTTAAAAAAAGAGAGGATTACAAAATAATCGAAAATGAAAGAGAGAACTATGTCTAATGATTGATTTAAAATTTAGACGTCCAGTTACTTTAATCAACCCAAAGAAACCAGCTTACCCAAGAAGATCTGTCAACAAAGTTTCAAAAATGGATCAATTCAGAATCTTAAAAGCACCATTAACCACTGAATCAGCCACCGCTAAAATTGAAGCCAACAATACTATCACATTTATGGTTGACATGTATGCCAACAAATCACAAATCGCTGATGCCGTCTCAAAAATGTACGAAGTTAAAATCAAAAGAGTTAACACTTTAATCACTCCACTCGGTGAAAAGAAAGCATTTGTCACTCTCTCACCAGAATTTGAAGCTGCTGATGTTGCCAACAAAATTGGTTTAATCTAAATAATTATTCTATATATAATAAAACCTTTTTAAGAAAAAAAAAATAGTTTTTAGAATATTATAGTTGTTGTAGAATAATAGTAATATATGTGTAGTTTATAGCTTTTATATATATCAATTATTTCAAATTGGTATATTATTATTTCAAATGTTAAAGTTGGTTGGTTTATTTAAATTTTAATATAAATTCTCTACAATCTTGTTCTGTTTTAGTAGGGAATTCTAATTGCCATTCCAATATTGATTGCATAACTGGAGCTAACCAAGGACCCGATTTCTTTTGTAATATATCTTGGACTTGTTTACCATCTAATAATCTTTTTAAATTCCAAACACCAATTAAATTATGAGATTTAATTGCTTGAGCAAAAGAGGTAACGGCTGTAATTAAATCTGTATGAGTTTGTTCATCTGGAGGATAACTTACAGAAATTAATTTTATCATCATTGTTGATAATGCAGCAACCCAAAGTGGACCACAACTAAATAGAATTAAACCAATTTCTTTTCTATTGAAATTTCCAAAGCTTAGGAATGAACTGAGATGATTTGATAATTTATCAACGGAATCCAATATCACTGTAACATCATCGTAATCTTTATTTGAGAATTTAATGTAATCCACAAACATATAATGAATTATAGATAATATCTTATTCTTTTTATAGACATTTTTATATGTAAATCCATAAAATGGAATCATTAATGATGATAATATTCTTTGTCTTTTTGTATCGGAAACATTACCAACAGTATCATTTTGAAATTCTTGACCCCAATCCAAACCAAAACTAATCATAGTGGAACAATACTTTTCTGAAGATTTCCTGTAATCTGGATCCAAATTTTCACGAGTTTCAAATCCTTCTGTAGGTAAACTAAATAAACAATCATATAAATCATATTGATTTATCAATTCAATTGCTTTATCTGTTTTACCATGACTAATCATACCATCAAATTCTTTTGCAATTCTTTCATGTGATATTTTTGTTAGAATTGCTTGTTTAACAATTGGATTACTTGCAGCATCACTTAAATCTTGATCAATTGTGAATGAAAATCTACTTGCAAATCTAATGGATCTAAAAACTCTTAATGGATCATCTAAAAATGTTGTCAATGATGGTAATGGTGTTCTAATTATACCTTTAATTAAATCATCAATACCTCTACCAGTGAAATCTTCAATTCTATTTTCATTTATATTGAAAAATAATGAATTAATTGTTAAATCTCTTCTTAATGAATCTTGTTTTGGTGTACCAATTGACTAGTAGTAATGATAGTAATAGTGTTATAATATATTAGTATATATTGGTTTTACATATGAATTATATGATCAATGTTTGCACTTACAATTTGTGGTATTCTTGAAGTATCAGTATAAGTTTCTGAACGTAAATTTACAAAATCAATCCACATATCAAATATTTTAACTGTTGCAGCTTCTAAATGTTTTGATTGATCGGGATTTGATTGAATTACACCAATTCTATGTGTTTTATGATTTTTTGAAGAGAGATGTTTATTTACCAATCCAGCAAATGCTTCACCCATCATATTATCCAATGTAATATCTATATCATGTGAGTGCTCACCACGCAATTTATCACGTACCCATCCACCTGCAACACGTAATGTTGATCCACAACCACTTTCTAATACAGCATTCATTAATTCTTTGAATAGTAATATTTCAGATTCTGTTAATTTAATTTGTGTTGTCATTGTTTTAATTTTATTTTCTTCATTCATTTTATTATCTATATCTTCTTGATGTGATTCAATTCCAACTGTAATTAAATGTGTTGTTTCTCCATCATCTTGTTTATTTTCAACGATTGATTTAATTATCATTGGTGATAATTCATTATTTTGTTGTTGTTGTTTTGTTTGAAAATAATTCCTATCCCATTGACAATTATCTTCTAATTTATCTATTGGTTTTATTTTAATATTATTATTATCTGTCATATTTTATGGTTATATATGTTCATGTGTATGAATTTTTAAAAATATTGAAATTAATTTTTTTTTTTTCATTTTGTGTAGATTTTTTTTTTTTTCTGATAATTTAACAAGTTTTTTTTGTTACATATAATCATATATGATTGAATTTATTTTATAAAAATAGTAATATTGTAGTAATGAGAATATATTTTGTTTGTGGCATCTATTTTTTTTTTAATTTATTTGGCTCCTTTATTTAAATTTTGTTAAAATGCATAAAATTAAAAAAAACTTTTTTTTTTTTATTACTTTTTAAATTTTTTTTATTTTTTTTTTTTTTTACTTTTTATTAAAAAATTTCCACAACGAAAAATTTACACACATAATTTAATTAAATAGTAAAGATTTTAAATACAAAGATAATATATATAATAAAAATAAGAATAAGAATAAAAAAAATAAAAGGTGTTGTAATAATAATAAAATAAAATCTGTTATATATATTACTAGTAACATCGATAATAACAGCAACAACAACAACAACAACAACTAATAATATAGGATGGAAAGTACGCTTATGGGTTTTCTTGATGGTGAGGTAGAAAGTTGTCAAAATAAAAAAGTTATTGTTAAGGCAGGTCCTTCAAGTTTTTCAGCAAATAAAATCACTGGTAGTTACACACCAAATGAAAGTTCATTGGAATCACTTCCAGAAGCATCAACATTAATTAGTCTTCAAGAAAATAGTTTTGAAAATGAACAATCCGATTTTCCAAAATCATATCACACTACTGGTAATAACAACAACAACAACAACAACAACAACAACAACAACAACAACAACAACAACAACAACAACAACAATGGTAATCAATTTATGGTAAAAAAACAAAATTCTCAAGAACAAAAGATTGATCTTAGTGGTAATAGTAGTTGTATTAATTTTAGAGTTTATTGTGGTTCAAACGCAACGGTAAATAAAAATGGTAGTACTCTTAGAATGAGAGATTCATATGAAGTTATTTTTAAAGATGGTATCGTTACATTTCGCACATTCATAGATGGAAGCCCCAAACCTTTGGATATCATTATGCGATCAAAAACAATTAAAGAAGCAATTGTACAATTAACATATGCAAAAGATAATTCAATTACAGCCACTGTAAGATTAGTAGGGCAATTGGAAATGATTCTCAATAGTATACCAGCTGATGCTTCGACAAAAGAAGGTACAATGGAATTTAAATCTGTTTGTCCCAAATTTAATAGAAATTATATGTCTCAGCTCAAAGGTTTTGGTATTCAAAAAGTAATAAGATCACAAGGTTCAGCTCAAGGTTTAAATGGTACAATGTATGATACACTTGATAAACTTAAACAAAATGGTAGTGGTAGTGGTAGTGGTGGTGTCGCTGATTTATCTGCAGCAAGAATGTCATTAGAAAGAATAACTAATATTAAACCACCAATACTTCCAAAAGAATCAGTTTTGGATACAACTGCTAGAAGTAAAATCAAATCAATAACATCAACACCATCAAACCCAATATCAACTTTTAATGATTACAATTCATATAGACCATCAAGAAGAGATGGTATACCACTTCCAGATGAAATACTTTCAATTAGTCCAATTGTAACAAGAACACCAAAAAAACCAAAATTACCTGTTGATGGTGATGAAGTAATGATAATTTATCCAGAGAAAGAAGATACTGGTAAAACATCACAAGTCAAAATCATTAGAAATGATATTAAACGTTTGGATCCAGGTGAATTTTTAAATGATTCAATCATTGAATTCTATACATTGTACATCAAGGAGAAATTTTTAACAGAGGTACAACGTTCAAAATGTTTCTTTTTCAATAGTTTTTTCTACAAAAAGTTTACCAATAAATCTAATCCAGATGATGCATATCAAGAAATCAAGAAATGGACAGGTCAAGAAGATATATTTGATAAAGATTTCATATTTGTACCAATTAATCAATCTGCTCATTGGTCAATGATGATATTATGTTATCCAGGAGTTGTTAGAGATCCAGATGATCCAACCACAAATAGATCTTGTATGATCTATTTAGATTCACTCTTTAAAACAGCAAGTTCAATTGCAACTCGTTTAAGAAAGTATCTTACATTGGAGTGGAAACATAAAAAGGTTAAAGAAGGTGTTGTAGAACCACGTACATTCGAATTAGCAAATTATCCACTCCGTCGTCCACATGTTCCACAACAAAACAATGGTACAGATTGTGGTGTTTATTTATTACAATATTTGGAGTTATTTTGTAAGGATCCAGAAATCGATTTTAAATTCCCGTTGGAAAGACCAGGATGGTTCAATCAAGCAGATATCAAAAGAAAGAGAATTGAAATTAGAAAGTTAATTTATCAAATTCGTGAATCTCAATTTCCAGATCAAAGAACATTACAAGAAGAGGAAAAGTTTGAATTGGTTTACACTTCAGGTTTAAACAAAGGTTATCAATTGGGTAGTAGTAGTTTATCTCCAAATTCAAGTAGTTTGGAAATTATTGAAGAAATTCCAACTCCATACAAATTTAAGAGTATTATCGAAACCAATTCCACTGCCACCACTGCTGCTACGTCTAAAATTGCACCAACTAAAATGGAAACCAGTTATGATGATTTTATAAAAAGTAATGGTTACCCTAATTATGGCCAAGAATCAATAAGAGAAGATGAAGTCGAAAAAAGAACATCTGATTTGTTGGATAGTAAATTGCCAACATTTACTGGTGCTAAAAAAAGAGTTCATGTTTATAATGATGAAGATGATGGTGGTGATAATGATGATGAAGACAACAAAAAAGAAAAACAAGGTGGTAGTAGTGGTGATGATGAAGATAAATCATCGAATAAATTAAAAAAAGATTTGGATGTTGAAGGTAAGACTACCAACACAAATGATCAAAAGAATTTATTGGATGATTTTAAAAGTAGTGTAAATATTAATAAAGAAGAAGAAGAGGAAGAAAAAGAAAAAGAAGAAAAAGAATCAACAATTGAAAAGAAACCAAATAAAAGAATATTACCAAAAACAATTACAGAAGGTAAAAAGAAATTTAAAAGTGATGATGATTTTACAACTAGTGGTAGTGATATTGATGATGGTACAAAATCAAAAAAAGATAAAACTATAAAAAGACAAATCAGATTACCAAATAATAATAACACATCAAAGAGAAGTAGAGATTCTGATGAAGATAAACAAAAGAAAAAGAAATCACAAAAATGTAATAATCATGAAGATGAATTATCAGTTCCACCAGTATCAACTAGTGAAAAGAAATCATTTTCTGATATGCTTTTTTCAAAAACTGCAAAATCAATTGGTGGTCTTAGATCTGAAGATCTTGATAAATCGATTGATGTTGACGATGATTAAATAATATTAAATCATCATTCATTCATTCTTTTCAATAACAAAAACAATCATAATAAAAATAAAAATAATAATCATTATATCCTTTTTTTATTTTATTTTTTATTTACAAATAAATTGGTTTGAAGATTATTAATGATAACATTACCATCAACATTCACTAATTTGATAAAATCATGTGATTTATGACTAAAAATGAATTTAAAATGTATTGGTTTTTCAATTTAAACATAAGTTGAATAATTAAATATTTTTTATTAGAGTTAAATTCATCAGATGGTGATAACATCCCCCTTTTAAAAATACTTTTAGTTATAAATCTAAAAATAAAGAATAATATTTTAACATATTAATTTATAGTGACCTTTAATATCAAATTTGAAAAAATTAAACTAATCGGAATCGAGTGAAATAAAATTTTATAGTAATAAAATGGTTTCAACATGTCCGTTATTATTTTTTTTTAAAATTTTGATTTTTTTTTGATTTTTTTTTAATTTTTTTTTTCACCTCATTAATTTAGTTTAAATGTCAAACAGTTGGAGAAATTATAATTTCAATAACATTGTAAAATCATATTACATATTTGGAATAATAGCAATAATTTATATAGCTGTAGTATCATCAATAGTTTTACGTGGTAGTGATCAAATTCAATCAGAAACAGATACCACAAAAGAAGATAAAGAGGAAAAAGAACAAGAACACTCTGAAGATATGACAAGATCAAAGAAATTAACAAATAGAATAAAACTAAATGAAAAGCATGAAAAACAACGAGAATTAGATAAACAAAATAAATTAAATAAACAAACTCAATTTGAAAAACAGAGAGAATTAGAGAAACAAAAAGATATTCAAGAAGAATTGGAGAGAATTAAACAACAACAAAAGAAAGAAATGAAAGAACATGATGAAGAGGAAGGGGAGGAGGAAGAAGAAGAAGCAGAAGAAAGAGAAAAGGAAGAGGAAGAAGTAGTGGAAGAAGAGGAATGCGAAGATCAACAAGAGGAAGAAGAACAATTCAGTATGTTTGGTGTATCAATTGAAAAATTGATGGATTTTCAACGTCAACAAGACCAAGAAGAAGGCGGTGATGGTGATGACGTAGAGGAATCTGCAAAAATACCAATTGTATTAAGTTTTATGTTGGATAGAATTAAACTATTAGATGGATTTAAAACAGAAGGTTTATTTAGAGTAGGTGGTAATTTAAAACAAGTTGAACAATTAGCAACAGAAGGATTCGATCCATTCAGTGATGATTTAGATACAAACGTAAATACATGGGCATCACTATTAAAAAAATGGATAAGGGATTTACCTGATCCAATAATACCACATGATTTAAGTCCATTAATTATAGAATTTTGTAATAGTAATAATAATAATAATAACATCAACAACAACAATAACAGTAATAATAGTGTCAACCACAACAATTGTAATAATAATAGTAATAATAGTGAAAATATAGATAAAAAAATAGAAAATATTTTAAATATGATCAAACCAGATGATCATAAATATGTAATATATAAAATTGGTGAATTTTTTGGTGAAATGTTACAAGAAGATGTAGTAGAACATACAAAAATGAACATTGATAATTTATCAAAAATATTAACTCCATCTCTATTCAAACCAAATAATTTAATATGTGGTAATGATAGTAGTGGTAATAATAGTCCAATACCTAAATATTTAACCGCATTAGATTTACCCGGTATCCTTCAAAAACAAAAGAAAGAAATTGAATTTGTATCTTGTTTATTATCATTTTTCAAACATCAACATTTAAATAAATTGCAACAAGAAGAAGAAGAAGAAGAAGAAGAAGAAGAAATACAAGAACAAGAATAATAAATAATAGTAATAATAGATATAGTAATAGTAATAATAAAAAAATAAATAACAGAATAATATAGTATGTACAAAAAAGGGGAGGGGAGGTGTTTATATTTTATTAAATTATTTGATCATTTTTATGGATGTACATTTTGTGAAATTAATGGAATTGATTTCTTTTTTGTTCTCTTTTTATCTGGATCTGACGAAGACGAAGATCTTCTTTTTTCAAGTTTTTGTTGTTCTTCTTGTCTTTTTCTTTCTTTAATTGCTTTAAATGCTTCTAAATTTGCATATGGTTGTTTTGATAATGGATCAATATATTTAGCAGGTAACCCTGTAATCACACAAATTTCAATTGGTTTCTTTGGTGTACTATCTTCATCATCTTTATTATTATTATTATTATTATTATTATTATTATTATTATTATTATTATTATTATTATTATTTGTACCTGCTGCTGTATCTACTTGTTGTTGTTCCGAATTATTAACTACTGGTGTTATTGGATTATCAAATATTGGTTCTGTTGCTTGTTGTTGTTGTTCAACAGGTGGTGTTGATGTATCTTTTTCATCAACACTTATTGATCTTCTTGATTTCTTTTTCTTTTTTTCAGATTCTTTGGTTGTTGTTGTTGTTGTTGTTGCAGCTGTTGTTGTTGTTGTTGAAGGTGTAGTTACTATAGGTGTGATAGCGGTAGTTGTTGTTGCTGCTGTTGGTTGTTGTGTTGTAGATGATTTTGTTGGTTTTTTAATGTTGTTATTATTATTATTTATTAAACATTCAGGTAATATTGAGTCGGTGAATGTAATTGTAGTTGAATCAGGAGTTGATCTATAAATTATTCTTGGACCAGTTATAACAGATTTTTTTAATTGGAATATTTTTTTCTTGTCTTCTTCTTTTTGAAGAAGATGATTTAAAGATTCTGTATTGTATATTTCAGTTTCTTTACATTCTTCCAATAGTTCTTCTTGTGTTAATCCATATACACTCATTGTATCTAATTTACTAAACTCAATTGTTGGTGTTGATGGAGTTGGTGGTGTATTTCCATTACTTTTTGAAGAATCTGTACCATCAGGACTACCACCCTTTGAAATTCTACCACCTCTTTTAGAATTTGATGAAATTGTTGATATTATAGATTGTGATTCTTGTTCCAATGTACTTCTAGTTGATCTTCTTGATCTAGTTTTAGGTGCTGTTGTTGTTGTTGGTGTAGGTGGTGCTGCTTGTTCAATCTCAACTTTTTGTTTTTTATTTCTTGCATTTGATCTAGTACTAGTTGGTGTAGTAGTAGTAGTAGTAGTAGTGGTAGTTGCAGTAGTAGTATTTGATTTCTGTAATTGTTCAATTGCAGTTGATCTTTGTGAACTTCTTCTAGTTGCTGGAATTGATGGTGAAGTTGGTTCAGTTGGTATTGGATCTTTTCTTTTTCTTTTATTACTATTTGGTGTTGTTGATGTTGATGATGATGATTGATCTAAATGTTTTTCTAATTCAGTTTCCATTGATGATTTTTCATCCAATGATTTCTTTTTTTTTGCTGCTTGTTTCTTTGATTTTGGATCTTTATAAGATTTTGAAGATTTCTTTTTTCTAGATTTTGAATCATCACCTTCTTCATTTTCATCTATATCATCTTCTTCTTCTGATGCTGCGTCTGAGTCTATTATATTATCCTGTTCTTCTTCTTCTTTTTCAATATCTGAATCTATAATAAAATCTGGATCTTCCTTTTCATCATCACTCTCTTTTAATAGTACTGCCCATAATTCTTCATCTTCTTTTGTTAATTCAGTACTTCTTTTACCTCTTGTTGATCTTGCTGGTAATGTCATATTGACAGATATAATATAAATTTATAGATATATATAACAGATATATATGTATGAAACAACACAAATATGAAAATAAAAAAAATGTAATTGAATTTTTTTGAATTTTTTTAAAATTTTTTTTTTTTGAAATTTTTTAACAGCGAGGTTGTTTAAAAAAAAGATTTTTTTTATTGTTAATTAGCAGACCAAAAACAAATAAATAAGGGGTAACCCTACCGAAATATATTATTATTATTATTATTATTGTTGTTATTATAATGGAAACAGGATTAGAACCATTAGAAGGATTAGAAGATTCAATTGCACAAACAGTAGCAATTAAAAAGATTGAAGCACATTTTTCAAATATTGATAGTTTAGCATCAGTTACAAATCATAAATTATCATTAATTCAACAAAAGAAAACAATTGAAGCACAAATTAAAAATGAAGTACATAGTGAATTAGAGAAATCAAAAAAGGGATTGGAAACGTTATATAAATCATATAATAGAATTAGTAAAATGGATGAATCATTTGTTGATACAGTATCATTGTGTAGTGAAACATCAAATTTAATTGGATATTATCAATTGATTAAAAAGGTTAATACAGTTCGTGTAAACTTAATAAACATATTGAAAGAAGTAGATAGACTATTGACAATTCCAGAAAAGGCAGCAGAAATTGAACAATTACTCACTGATGATTTAAATCTATTGGAAATTCATCGTAAATTAAGAGAACTTGAAAGATTACATCAAAAAGCACTCAAACAATTCGAATCAAATTTCGAAGAACTTGAAGCAATCAAAGAAATGTTTTATTCAGTACCTGAATTATCACATAGATTTGAAAATAAAATTTGGGATCTAGTTGGTAAATCAATTGAAGTTGCAAAAGATCATCCAATGGTATTGGTTAAAGTTGCACAAATTATTGAACGTGAAAAACTACAAGAACAAAAACAAAAAGAAAAGAAAAAACAAAATTTATCATTGGTTTCAAGTGAAGGTATAACAATGGATAGTAATGGTAATCCAATAACAGGTAGTAATGGTGGTAATACAGCACAAGAAGAAGAAGATCATAATCGTAGTAACTATGGTGATAGATTCCTTGAAGTATTATCATTGTCAATTTCTGGTAAATTTGAACCAATGTTTTTAAATTCTCACAATGATTTAGTTCAAACTTTAAAAGATGTTAATAAAATGGTAGAAGAATTATTCATTGTAATGGATACAGTTCAAGAATGTTATCCACCTTCATATGATTTATTCAATTTCTACGTTGATCAATACCACACAAAATTCTATTCACTTTTTGGTAGTTTTTCAAATTTAGTTGAACAATCAAATAATTTTCAAACTGTAACCAAACAAATTCCATCTGCACATATATTGATGTTGGTTGAATGGGTAGTTAAAGATTATAGTAGAAATTTATCACGTTTAGGTATTCAAGATATATCACCACCATTATTGGATTCATTGGATCCATTAATTAAAATTTATAAAATTCACATTAAAACTCTTATGAGAGAATGGTGTGATAATATCATTAATAATGATAATCAAAATAAACCAGAAGTTGTTGATGGTCAATACTGTTCATTAGCACCAATTCAATTATTTGAATCAGTTGCATCACAATTGGATATTGCAAATGCCACAAAATGTCAGAAATTGGTTGTTGGTGTAATGGAAGAAGTTGTTAGTGCATTAATGTATTTTCAAGTACAATCAATTACATTGTTAAATGAACGTAATCATGAAATTAAATTGGAAAATGTTATAGCATATGTAAATAATAATAGTAAATGTTATGATCATACCCAAAATGTAGTTGATAAAGTTTCAAACATCTTGGATTCAGAACATATGGGTAATTTAGATTTTGATCCTGTATTAGATGGTTTTTTAAATGTTTCAAAAGTTGCAACTCAAGCTATTGCTTCCGTTATATTTCGTGATCTAGATGAATGTATTCATAAATTTTATACAGTTGAATGGTATCAAGAAGATTTAATGCAACCAATTATCAATACATTTGAAGATTATCTTGTAAATGATATTCAAAAATTCATATTGGAAAATTATTTAAAACGTTTAGCATTATTATTATTAGATACATTAATTGAACAGTAAGTGATTATAATTTCATTTATATCTATTTATACCATGGTATTGATATGGTATATATTTACTAATGAATTCTGTAATTCCTTACAGATTATTAACTCAATTAATTTGTGGTAAAAATAAATTTAATGAAAATACATATAAAATATTATCGAATGATTGTGATAAACTATTAGATTTCTTTAAAAAGTATCTTAGATTATCAGTTGTAACAGCAAAAGTTCAAATATTAGAAGATTTTAAACAAATGATTACAACTTCAATAGATATGGTTCCAGTATATTTTAGATCAATCATTAATTTTCATAAAGATATAAATGAAAGAGTTGTAGAATTATTACTTTATCAAAGAACTGATGTTTCAAAAGCTGAAATAACTGATATACTCGGTCAAATTAGATCTATAGTTGAAACTGTTGTTACAGATTTACCAAATCCTCCAACTGGTATATTCTCTAAAATGCAAATTTATCAACGTGGTTGGTTTAGTTAAAATGCAAATAAATTAAATAAATTAAAATAAAATAAATAAAACACACATATTTATACATGTATAAATAACTCAATTGATAAATATTACACCGAGGTACATATGTAATATTGTTGCGTTGTTAATGATAATGTTATATAAGTTACTTTTATTATTTTTCTTCTTATTATTACTATTATTGGTTGTTGTTGTTGTTGTTGTTTTTGTTGTTTTATATCATATGTGGTTTATTTTGTACAATTTGTTGTTGAATTTGTGCTATATGTTATTGCTAATCCATTAATAAGTATGGAAACATTTCACAAAATGCTTTATTCTTTTTATTGAATTCTAATGATTTTTGAGATAATAATCTTTTTTCGTCATTTGTTGATACTATACTTCCTACAGTTGGTTCGTTTTCCAACATAAAACTTAATAATCCCAATAAAATTTGAGATACATTCCATGCAGGTGACCAACTCTCTGGGTGATAATCGCTCATACTCAAACAAATCCTTTTCTCTGTTTCAAATCTTCCGCTACAAATAAATATATATTATGTCATATTAGTATTATGGTGGTAATGAATTTGTGGGTGTGCATTTCTTTGGTAATTTTATAAAACATACCTTGGAGTTGTCATATAGATTGAAGGTGGTGATAATGGAAAGTTATATTTAAATACTAATCTACCATAATAAACTCCTCCTTCGTATGGTGTATCATTCTGACCTAAAAATTATAACAGTAAAATATAATGTTATTAATAACAGTACTACTATTATCGATATAAAAAAACCCATATTAATGTGTTAACACATGCATACCTAATACACAATAATGCCATTCCAATATGTTATCCTTGTGCGGACAAACTAAAATATTATCAATTGGGTTCTTGCTAATTTCTGTAAATTCCCTTTTTAATCTGCTAATACATTCTTTTGTAGGTGGATGAACTATTGTATTGTCTTCACTCATTTTTTATTCTATATAATGAAAATGATATGATATATAAATATTATATATAAATAAATTATTAATAAACTTTTCTGAAATTTTCTTTTTTTTCAATTATTTTAAAATTCAAATCTCCAAGCCAAAAAAAAAAAAAAAAAAAATATTTTTATTTTAAAAATAATTTTTGGCTTTAAAACGAAAAATTTGGGTTTTAGATATTTTCATTTTTGATATGTTACGATGTGTGGTGAATATTTTTTTATTTATTTTTGTTTTTACGAAAAAGATAATTACTTTTTAAACGACAGTAAGATTTACATTTTATTACCACTTTTTTCTTTGCTACGGTTACAGTGTCTGAAATAATATTGATCGAAATATTAATGAACACGACATGGTATTGTTTATGATTTTGATTCACTTTCAGTTGAATAACCTAATTTAGAGTTTGAAATTTTATTTTGGAAGGTTTAATAGTGTTATTGTAAATTAGGTTGGAGATGTGTGAAAACTTTTTTTTTTTCGAATTTTGTTTTTTCTAAGAATAAAATAAAAAAATTAAAAAATGTAAAATAATCTTTTTAATTTTTTTAATTTTTAATTTTCAAATTCACTTCACTCTGTAATATAAAATAACATGGATAATAATAAATATAATAAAGAGTTTGAAATTTTATTTTGGAAGGTTTATCATAACAAATACATTAGGAATAATATATTCAGTTTATTAAAGTTAGAGGAATATATAGATTATAAAAATTATGGTGCAAATAGTAGAAAGAAATTTAAAGAAATTACAGATTTGAAATGGATGTTAGAAAAGAAATTATATCAATTAATCCATTATAAATTAACACATTTTGATCAAACTGATAGATTAAATGTAACAGATGAAACAATGGAATCATTATTCGCTTTATTATCAAATTATTATAAAAATAGATTCAACTACAACAATAATAATAATAATAATAATAATAATAATAATAAAAGACAACTATATACAAAAATGGGTGATGATCAACAACATAAAAAAATTAAACAAACTGAATCATCATTAACATCATCATCATCATTAGAATCATCAGCATCATTAGCAGAATTATCAGCATCATTAGCATCATTAATAACATTACAACCACAATATGAGCCAATGTCAATACAGCAACCACAAAAAACATGTGAACAATCGCAAATAAGAAACAAGCAAATTACATATGAACCATTAACTTTACAATGTTCATTCAATCCAATATATATAGAAGAAACAATGATAATCAGAATTGTAGAATTCATCATAAATAACTCAAAAGATGCATCAAAATATTTGAAATTGGCAATAAATTATAAATTATTCAATATTGCAGAAATAATATTGAAAAAAAGAAATAAACAACAAATTATAACAGATAAAGATAATGGTAGTGTATGTTATTTTACAGAAGAATTTGTTCCAAAAGATTCAAAATATTTACAAGTGAGACCAAATGAAAATAAAATTGATTTGGTTTGGTTTTTATATATCAAATCAAAAGAATGTCAACTATTACTATTGGATTGTTTCGAATTTATAGGTTTGCATCCATCACTTAAGGATAGAATTACAAATATTACATCAAATTATAGTGCAAGTGGTATTAAAAAGTTAAAAGAAATTTATCAAGTTTCATTTGATTATAAAATTGAAAATTCAAATAAAGATGAATTATATGAAATTTACCTCGAAAAATTTGATGGAGCAATTACAAATTTTGGTAGTAATCCTGGAGAACATTTGATTAAAAAGATTTATAGACGTATTGTTAATTACAGTTTAACAAGACAAAGTTTAAAATTCATTCAATATATATCAAAACATATATTGGCACCAACACAAATTTCACCATTTACAATTGGAAAAACCAAATTCATTTTCACTGAAATTTTAAAATCATTTTCACCATTACCAGAAGATGAAATAGTATTTGAAAATCAAATAATTTCAAATCCAACAAATTTCATTGAATTCATTAAAGTTTATTTTTCAATGAAAAATGTTGAAATACAATGGATAGAAAAGAGATTAATAAATTATATGGTAAATAATATACATGAAAGTGAAAGTTATAATCGGATATTCAATTTATTAGAATTGGAAAAATCAAGAGTATATCCACCAGAATTTGATAAAGTTTTAGTATCATTATTAAAATATTATCAATATCGTATCATCAATCCAAAATCCGAATATACAATCCATATAGATAACATTAATTCAATTAAATGGTTATTCA
This sequence comes from Dictyostelium capitatum, assembly GCA_015252635.1. NCBI lineage: Eukaryota > Evosea > Eumycetozoa > Dictyosteliales > Dictyosteliaceae > Dictyostelium > Dictyostelium capitatum. Next base: position 49,268 of record JACAFY010001952.1, read on the forward strand.
AATATTCAGATGCAAAATACAAGTTACTTTTAGTAAATTATTTAAATAGACCAAAAAAGAATCAACCTGTAGATACTGGACTTGGTTTTACATTTGAAAATATTCAACTTTTGATTGAATTCAATCAACTTTATTTAAATGAAAAAAGAAAATCAAAAGGTTCTGAATTAATTGTAATTACAAAATCATTTCAACCAGAAATGAAAAAAATTAATTATTTAAATAATATTTTCATTGATTCATCAAAATCAAATATAGTATCTTGCAATGCTGATCAATTAAATTTGATTTTTCAACATTTAGTTTATCCAAAATCAAGTAATGATAGTAAAAACAACAACAGTAACAACAGTAACAACAACAATAATAGCAACAATATATTAAATCAATCAAATGAAAGTTTATTACAAATTACAAATTATTTAAATTATTATGATTTATTTGGATTTAATAATAAAGAAAAAGATAAATATTTTATAAATCAAGAATGGTTTAATCAATTTACAAAAAAAATAATTAATAATCCAAATGTAGATAGTAAAGATTTAGTAAATACTTTTAGTCGTGAAAATTTAATTAAATTTTATGCATCATTATCAGATTTATTATTTGAATCAGCACTTGGTATTGTTAAATTAGATTTAACAACATTATCAATCATTTTAGAACAATATAATCCAATTAAACACCATCCACAATTATTTATTGATAAATATAATGAATTTTTCAAATCAAAAAAACCACCATCATTTCATATATTTAATGTTCAAAAAAATGATTTTCAAAAAACAATTTCAATTAACAAAGAAATCACAAAATTATCAAAAGAACAATTGATTGGTTGTATTAAAATATTAGTCAATTATTTATCAAAAGAAATAAAAGAAAGTGAATTATTTAGTGGTTCAAAATTACATGAAAATGCTAATTCATTAATTAATAAGTGTTGTACGTTAATTGGAGAAATTACACTACAATTATTATTGCCTGCCGTCCCACACAAAATTTTTACATGACCACACTTAATATACATATAAAATACTAACTCTACATATAAAAATTAATACTAACACACTAAAATAACACACACAGCTCATATAATGAATATGTTGAATACAACCTAAATTCATGCATGCCGTCACCCCCACTTAAAAATAATTAGTTTTTATATGTAAAAAAAAATAAAGGCGACAATGCCAAGTTTATTAATAAATTTAATTTGTATATATCTATTTTTTTTTTTTTTTTTTTTAATAATTTGAAAATATAGATTTATAGATAAGTTGATTATGTACAGATTGATGCTAAATTTAATGTACAATTATTTTTTTT
>JACAFY010001961.1:0-10483 GCA_015252635.1 Dictyostelium capitatum
CACACGACATTTTTACGGGACGGTGGGGCGGTTTTTTTTTTAATTTTAAAATTTAAAATAAATAAAAAAAAAAAAAAAAAATAAATTTTAAAAATTTTTTTTTTTTTTTTTTTTTTAAAAATCTATAACTAACAATAGTAATGAAATAACATACACACCCCAATAAACAATAATAATTTATTTATTGAAACCAATCTATCGATTTTATTGGAATTTTTTATAAATTTTTTTTTTTTTACAATTCAAATTTGTTATGATAAAAATTAATTATGAAAAAGAAATTATTAAATTGGTTAAAATCATTAATGAATCAACAATATTAAGTATTCACACTATAACTGGTTTATTAAATTTATCATTAATTAATGGAATGGATTGATTATTCAATGAATTAATGAAATTAAAATCAACAAATATCATTAATAGTGGTAGTGATGATATACATATTGGTAGCAGTTATAAATACAACCAAATCAAATTTCACATTAAAATGGTATATTTTGAATCATTTGCAATGGAAAGTAACACAGGGTTTAAATTATTGTGTTTATTTTCAAACATTAATTATGTTTATTCGCAAACATTAATTCATACATTCATTTTATTGAATAACCAATTATCTGTAATGGATCAAGGTTCAATAGATTTATTAAATATGATTCCAAAATTATCAACTAAATTTAGTGATTTAAAGACATAGTTACAAATTTCGCAATTTTTGGTAAATGAATTAAATTTAAATGATTTAAATCAAAATGGAAAGAAATTAATTAAATGGATATTCAAATATAACAGAATTGATATATTGGAATATTTAATTAATTATTATGAATTATATGTTGATCTATTAATAAATATTTCAATTGAACAAGGCTATTATCAAATTGTTGGTTATTTATTAAATAAAAGATCAAATAATGATATTGGATTAGATCAAATTCTCAATTTAGCATTAAACAATGGTCATTTGAATATTGTTCGATTAATTGTATCAAAATTCGGATTCCATAGTTTCAAGATCAATTACACATCAACTTTATTAACAAATGGTTATTCAAATAAATTAAATTTTATAACCAATAATAATTTCACTGTTACTTTTTATGATAAAAATATTTTCAATCAAAACACTCTAATCACCACTAAAAGTAATGGATCTACATTTATTAAGAGATTAATTTCTGACATTGAAAAAATTCAAACTTGTCAATGGTCACTTAAAAACAGAATTATTGTCTTTAAAGACAATAAACTATAAAATAGAATATCTAGATAATAAATAAATAAAAAGGTTAATTTAAAAAACCAAAATAATTCGTTTTATTTCTCTAATAAAACTAAGTAACATCTCTTATAGATAATTGATTCCTATACACATAAACATTCATTCAAACACAAATTCAAAAAAAAAAAACTTTGTTTACAAAAAATATCATATATATGATTTTAATAACAATTAACCCACACCCCTATAATAATAACAAATAAATAAAATATTAATAATGTCACCCCCATTAAAACATATGGCATAATATTTATTTATTTATTTTAAATACTACATAAAAAAAAATGAATGCATATATGATGATGATGGTGATGATGATGATTTTTCCCTATCTATTGTAATTACCTGTAATGAGGTGTTGTTAGTACTACAGAGCACTTCTTGTCTGTAATGTTAGTATTACCCGCCCGGCATGTCTGACAGCTTATTGTCTTTTTTTTGACGGGCTCCCTTTTAAGTTTTAAAGACCAAAGATGGTGCCCAGCGTTTATATTGTATTATATTATATTATATTATATTATATTATATTATATTATATTATATTATATTATATTGTATTGTATTACCTTACCATTACCATACCTACCACATCATCATCACCACCATTACCACATATGCATCCATTCCTCTGGGAATCGAACTCGTGACATCATCGCATAGCACAGCTCAGTCCTACTAAAGCACATTCCGCATGAATTTTGAAAACAAGATATAATACTCTAAATGTATATTCCTATCCACCTAAAATTCTTCATTAATATAAACCTAAAGTATTATCTCTTTTTTTTTATCTGTATCTGCTTGTTGATGTTGTAAAAATTCTGTTTGTGAATTTGTGTTGTAAAAATAATAAAAATTTAAAAAAAAAAATAGGAAAAAAAAAAAAAGGTTAAACTGAAAATGCTGAAACTAATAAATAAGTAGCTTACCATTAATGAATACATTGACAAAAAAAACTTTAAGATTTTAAAATATAACTTTGGAGAACGAGATGATCAACTGTATGGATGAATGCATTAATGAGATAAAATAACATTGTTGTTATTTTTTTTTCATTTTTTATTTTTTTTTTAATTTTATTTTTAAAAAGTCTGGAAATGTGCGATTAAAATTTTAATAACCTTTATTTATAATTAACTTCTTCTATTTATATAACATGTAATTTTTTAGGTTGTGCTATAGTATTTTAAAAAACATATGATAGCATATTTTCTTACATTTCCCATTGTTTTTAAAAATATCTAGATTTTTTAGTTTAGAAAATTTAGAAAAAGAATTCACATGTTTTTGTTTTGAAAAAAAATAATGAAATTGATAATATACTATTTGTTTATATTATTTATTTTTACAGCAACATTCATATTTGTTAATGGTCAATTAACTCCAGTAACCAATCCACTTTTAAAATTAACATTTGAAGATTCACCAAATAATATATATTCAGGGCACCCAGAATATTCAGATTCAACAGAATGTTTTTAAATTTTGCCTAAATTATTTAGTTGAAGATTCAAGTGTTAACGCAGGACCACTTTCAAAATCATTGACAATCAATGCACCTCAAATTGTAAATTATTATTTAATATTAGATGATGGTCCAAAAAAATTTATTTAATGTTAATGGTACAATAGTTCAAGGTTCATCAATAATTGTTAATATGATTGCATCAACTTTATCACAATCAGAAGCTGTAAAATATAGTTTCAATTTCACGTGTATTAGTATGTACTTTATTATATATATATTGATATACTCCCCATTCATTTTTATTAATAATAATTAAAACATACATTAAAATATAGCACCTGGTTATAGTGATATTTCTATTGTTGCATTTAATAAACCATTGTATGTAAGTTGTGGTAGCGGTTATTTTCAATTTTTAACAGTATTAGGTTTAAAACATCAATTGGGTTATGTTAGTTATAATGATGGTTTTGCTGCAAAATGTAAAAGAATAATACACAACCATTTCAATGGGATTATAATTATGTTAAATCTAATGCATTTAATCCAATTTGGGTAATTGCTTGTCATTTTGGTACAACAACATTAAAAGTAAATATTTCAAATCCATTTTATGGTAAGTAGTAATTATTACAAACATACATATTCATATTTGCATCTCACATACACACATATACACTTTAATGAATTCATTTATTAATGGTTTTAATGGTACAATACTATAATATATATTATTGATATAGGTAAATAACTCTTGGTCAACTGTATATATATATTTTACAATTGATAATAATGAAAGAAATTGAAAAGTATTCAAGAATTGTCAAGTATGAAAACAGATTCAATTGATGATATATTTGAATATATTAAATTCATTTACTTAAATGGATTAGTATCATCATTTGGTTAGTTTATCATTAATGTTAATTGAAAAATTAATTAAAGAGATTAAATTCAGATTTGGTATGATTACAATGAATTATGAAAATAAATTGGTTCAATTAGTTAAAATCATTAATGGATCAAAAATAGTATTAAATAATCATACTGTAACTGGTTTATACAATTTATCATTAATTAATGGAATGGATGGTCTACACAATAAATTAAAGAAATTAATCAATCATCATCACCAATTGATAAAACAAATAATAGTAATTGTTGTAATTGTTTTAGTAAAAGTAGTTATGAATACAATAAAATCAAATGTCAAATAAAAATGGATTATTTTCTATCATTTGCAAATGAAATTAATGAATTTATTCCAAGTTTTAAAATTAATTATTATGGTCATTTTCAAACATTAATACAATCATTTATTTCAATTTATGATAAATCAATTATGATTGATAAAGATTCAATAGATTTAATTAAAATGATACCAAAACAATCACACATACACAACTGTAAATAACAATGGTATTGCAATTACATATCACGTTTTAAAAAAGAAAAAAGATCGTAAATTTTTTGATGGCGTTCAAAATAAAATGAAACAACTTAATAATTAAATGCAAATATAATAAAAGGTGATCATATTCATTTTATTTTAAATTAATAATAAAGTGACCCAAATTTTAATAAATTTGTTTTTATTTAATGAATTATTTATTAATTAATTTATTTATTTATTTATTTAATTGTTTATTTATTTTTATTATATTATTATTTAACATATTACGGCTGCAATATATATATTTATAATGTATTGTTATATATATAAATATAAGTAGTGAATTTTGGTGGATCTTTTAAAAAAAACACCCATTTTTATTTTGTGTTCCAATATATATTTGCTATATATATAGGTGCAGTACAGATTCTTTTAATATTTTTGTAGAGTTTCTTTTTTGTTCATAAATTAATCAAAGAATTTTATTATCACCACACTGAACTGTATTTTTTTGTATATTAAATTTTGATATCAAAATAAACACCCCCACAAACTCTCATTTTTTTCAGTTACACTTATATTATCACACACAGACAATAACAAAATTCTAAATAAAAATGTGGGTTTTTATTTGCAATGATTTGAAAATTAAAATTTTAAATCATAAAAATGTACAAAATAAGTTTTTCGACTTAAATTTTTAAAAAAATCATTTCTAATAACAAATTTGTGTTACCTATTTAAATAAATTTAAATCTATTATACATTTATGGAAAATTTATAAAATATATAAATACCCCAAAAAATAAATTTTTATCTTTCAATTGATATATACTTGCACATTCAAATAAAATGCAACAACATCAAATAAATAATAATGAAACAATTTTTTTTTTAGTATGGCGTAATAATTACTTAAATTCTTTAATATTAAATAATATTATATCTAAATCAAGAGATGTTACAGATTTATTTCCAAACATTGAAAAAACAATAAATTATAATTCAATAATATCATTAGAATGGATGATAAATAATAATCAATATGAAATGATAATTGATAAAATTAAATCGGGTCATTACATTATCATTAATAATAAATCAATTAAAACATTAATAACCAATTGTAATAGATACGATATATATGAATTATTATTCAAATATAAAAGAAATGATATGGAAAGAGTAGATTTAATTGAAGAATCAGTTAAATTGAATTCTGTATTTGCATTAAAATCATTCATTCAATTATATGGTGGTATTAGTTCAGCTGTTATTTCAATTGGCATTGGAAGCGAATATAAAAGTTTAATGGATATTGCATTATCATATGCAAGTTTAGATGTTGCAAATTATTTATTACTTCAACCTGGATTAGATTGGTATACTGAATCAATGTTATTACATAATGCATTTTCACAAAAAGAAGAAAATCACCATTACATCACAAAAGAATCAAAGAAATTATTGAATAAATTGAAAATTGAACAATGTGATCAAATTAAAACAAATGCATGTACAGTATTAGAAAATATGGTTTTAGATGGGCAATATACTGAAAATACTAAAGTAATTGAAAATTTAATCTTCAAAGAAATAAAAAATCAAATTAATAAAACTGGAATTGAAAAACATCCAATATCAGTTAATGTATCATCAAATTCATATGGAATTAATGAAGTTATACAATTTATAGAGAATAAATTACATCATCAATTTGATGAACTTGTAAATAATTGTAAAGATATTGATATACTAGGTAAAATATTCAAAAGTAATCATCAAATTGATAAATTATCATTGGTAGATATTATTTTAAATAATACATTAAATTTAAATCCACAAGAATGCTTTACAATTTTCAAAAGTGAACTATATGTTTCAAATAAATACGTTCCTAAATTAGCATTACCATTTAATTCAAATTATTCAAATCATGTAAACCATTTAAAATATTTAATGCTTTATTATTCATCTTGGTCAAGTTCAGAATTCATTGAAACATTATCATTTTTAAGATCACCTAATAAAAGAAACATCGAAATTTGTGAACTATTCAAAGAATTAATTGATCAAAACAAAGTAAAAAAAGTTAAAGAATCATTTCCATTATTCCAAATATATTATTTAGATTTCATTTTTCATCAAAATAAATTCAAAGAAATAATGGATATTCAAATCATTGAAAATTTAACAACTGATTCAGTTAATCATTTATGGTTATTAATAATTACAAATTTCTCTGTTGATGGTTTGGAATATTATATAAAATATTTAGTTAAATATTACACAGGGGATATAGATTCAAATTCATCAAAGGATTATAATAAAATCAATAAACAATTCAATGAATTATTGTGTAATTATCAACAACAACAAAAAAAACCATTCAATACATTAATAAATTTAAATCAAATTCGTTCATTCATTATTGAATTACAATTTATTTGTAAACACTATATTAGAGGACCATGGGAGATCATTTTCAAAATACTTTATCAATTTTATCCATTGAATTATTTAGATTCATTAATATTGGAATTTTCAAATGTTCGTTCCAATTTCATAAATTGGATAAATTTAGGAGCACCATATGAAAGTACAATTATTCAAATTGAACCAATTGTAATTGATAAAGTAACCTGTGAAATTCAAATTGTTAAATTGAAATTATATTTAAAATATTTAAAAGAAGGTAAATTTAAAAAGTTTATTAAAGGTTATGGTTCAAATCAAATTCAATCTCTTCAAACTAATCAAAAAATTCAACTTATTAATTGTTTAGTTTCAACAAAGAGTGATATATTAGTCAATGAAGAAATTTCTCAAATATTATTAAATTTATTATTCAGTGAACATAATGGAATGAAATTTAAAGAATTGTCTACTGTATATTCATCATTGAATGTAAAAGAGATCAATTCAATTTTACAATTTGATTATAGTCAATTAGAGTTAGAAGATCAAACATTGGAAAATTATTTATTTAATACAACATTGGTAAATTCAATATTTGGTAATGAAAGAAATAAAATTAAAATATTATCAATCGTAAATGAAAATAATGAAAGAAATGGTAAAAGTTTACAAGAATTATCAAGTATGGAAACAGATTCAATTGATGAAATATTTGAATATATTAAATTCATTTATTCAAATGGATTAGTATCATCATTTGGTTTTAGTTTATCATTATTGTTAATTGAAAAATTAGTTAAAGAAATTAAATCCAGATTTGGTATGATTACAATGAATTATGAAAATAAATTAGTTCTATTAGTTGAAATCATTAATAAATCAAAAACAGTATTAAATAATCATACTGTAACTGGTTTATACAATTTATCATTAATTAATGGAATGGATAGATTATACGATACATTAATGAAATTAAAATCAACATCACTAATTGAAAAAATAGATATTAATAATTGTTGTAATTGTTTCAGTAGAAGTAGTTATGAATACAATAAAATCAAATGTCAAATTAAAATGGATTATTTTCTATCATTTGAAAATGAAATAAATGAATTTATTCCAAGTTTTAAAATTAATTATTATGGCCATTTTCAAACATTAATACAATCATTTATTTCAATTTATGATAAATCAATTATGATTGATAAAGATTCAATAGATTTGATTAAAATGTTACCAAAATTATCAATTAAATACTGTGATTTATCAACATGGTCAAAAGTTTATCAAATAATTGAAAATGATTTAAATTTTGGACTATTTGTACCAATAATAAAATCAAATATATTTAAATGGGTTTCAAAATATAATAGAGTTGATATATTAGATTCATTAATTAATGATATGGGTTATGACATTAATAAATCACTTGATTTATCATTTAAGAATGGTTATTATGAAATTGTTGGTTATTTATTAAATAAATGTTATTTGGTTTGTCAAGATAAAGATAAATTTTTTAATTTATCATTGGTAAATGGTCATTTAAATATTGCTAAATTAATTATATCTAAATTCAATAATCATCATTTTACAATATCAAATATTCAAAAATTATTAATTAATGGTAATTCAAATATATTAAATTTTATAATTAATAATAATTTCTATGTTATTGAAAAAGATGAAGATATCGGTATATTCCATTATTTTATTGGTTGGATTAAAAGTAATGAATCTAAATTCATTAAAAAACTAATATTTGATATTGAAAATGATAAAACATATCAATTAAAAAATAGAGTTATTGCCTTCAAAGATAATATTTTAAAAAACAAATAAATAAATTAGTAATAGTTTTAGATTTTATAATTTGTTTGTTTCTTTTATTTTCTAAATTTATATTTATTGGGGATTTTACTACAATATGTTGTGATTGATTGTTTGTTGTTTTATTGAAGAATATTTTGATTTCAGAAAGAAAGTTCACCCATTATAGCTAAACGTTTAGCAATTTATTTACAATTTTTTTTTTTTTTCATTTTTTTTATTTAAATTTTTATGACATCAACAAGCAGATACAGATAAAAAAAAGAGATAATGTTTTAGGTTTAGATTAATTAAGAATTTTAGGTGGATAGGAATAGACATTTAGAGTATTATATCTTGTTTCCAAAATTCATGCGGAAGCTATGCCGAAATTTGTTATTTTCATTGATCAGTAAAAGCGTGTAACATGAACACAATTTCACCCATAAAGTTTACTCGTGCTCTCTGTGCAATCTGCTATTAGAATCAACCCAATGTGTGTCACCCATGTTATACCTATTGATTACAGGACACAGCGTGAGCTGTGCCAAAATTTGTATGTGCTTCTGTGTGACTTTAACCACAACTCAATTTTATTGGTAAATCATATACACAATACTACAAGAGTTATTTCAATTGTCAAATAGGTACTAATATACAGCTACGTTATGTATTTAAATTAATTATTTTATATTTGTATGTGTTTTTGTGTATGCTGTACTTCAAATAATCAACACCCAACCTAAAATTAAAAATAATAAAAAATCATAAAATATCTTGATATTAATTTCTGCTTTAATTTTTTTCTTTTTATTTTCTAACATTATCACAACACATCAAATACATATACAATAATAATAATAATAATAATAATATGCAACATCAGCATGACGAAATACCATTTTTTAAAGTTTGGCGTAATAAATATCTAAGATGTTATATATTAAATAGTATTAAATCAGAATTAATATATGATTCAGATTTATTTTCAAATATTGAATCAAGACAAGATTATAATTCAATTATATCATTGGAATGGATGATAAAGAATAATCAATATGAAATGATAATTGATAAAATTAAATCAGGTCATTATGTACACATTAATAATAAATCAATTAAAACATTAATAATCAATTGTAATAGATACGATATATATGAATTATTATTCAAATATAAAAGAAATGATATGGAAAGATTAGATTTAATTGAAGAATCAATTAAATTGAATTCTGTATTTGCGCTAAAATCATTCATTCAATTATATGGTGGAGTTAATTCAGTTGCAAATACAATAAAGAATAATGGTACAGGTGAATATAAAAGTTTAATGGATATTGCATTATCATTTGCAAGTTTAGATGTTGCAAATTATTTATTACTTCAACCTGGATTAAATTGGTATACTGAATCAATGTTATTAAGTAATACATTGTTATTACAAAAAATAAATTACTATGATAAAAAAGTTAAATATTCAAATCAAGACAAACAATCATCAGGAACAAACAGAAATTCAATACCACTTAAACCAAATATTAGTTTAAAAAAAGGACGATTAGAACTGATTGAATCATTTTTATTAAAAAAATCAAATGGTTCACATGGTAAAGTACCAACATCAACATCAACACCAACAGCAGATCAAAAATCAGTTATTAGTAAATATGTAATTAAAAATTATATCGATCAATTAAACAACAAAAAAAATGAAATAAATTCAAAACCAATTAATGGTGGATCAATTGAAAATGTATTTGAATTTATTGAAACTAAATTAAATCATTCAATATCAGATTTATCAAAGAAATATAAATCATATTATATTATTGAACAATATTGTTTCGTTAAAAGTTGTTTATATAATATTCAAAGAATGGATTTACTATTAAATATTAGTTATAATCATAGTGAATATAATTTATATCTACCATCAAATTTTCAAATTAATTTTAAAGATAATATAAATTATATTATTTATTCAATGATATCATATTCATCAACATAACCAAATAAACATAAATTCTGTCTCTTATACAAATATGACGATCCCGACAAACAGGAAAGTGTAGAAAACGTTGGACGCCGTAGAATAAAAAAAAAATAGGGG
>JACAFY010001972.1:0-10476 GCA_015252635.1 Dictyostelium capitatum
AAAATATAAAAATTAATAATATTCCAATAAAAATTTAAAAATAAAAAAAATTTAAAAAAATTTAAAAAAAAAATAAAAAAAAAAAAAAAAAAAAAAAAAAAAAAAGAATATCATATACTTATTTTTATTATTAAAATATTCTTAGATAAATATATATTTATTTTTATCTTCGATATTTTTCCCAATTTTATTTAATTAAAAAAAAAATTTAATTTTTCAGTCCAACTCTCATAACAATTCTTTGAGGAGAAAAAAGTGAAAGATAAAAGACAAAAAACCCCATTATATTTTGAGAAATCATTTCGTTGCGGGCTTTAATTTCCAAAGAGAGAAAAGGAGAGAGGAGAGAGAAAAGGAGAAAGGAGAGAGAGAAAAGGGTATTAAGGTCCACCTTAGTGATTTCGGTGATGTATTGCTGAGATGAGAGGGAGGTAGTAGATACGCTTATCCTCGCGATCTCTTTTTGTATTTTTTAATTTAACTTTTATTTTTTTGTTTATTTTTTTATTTTTATTTTTATTTTTATTTTAAAATGTAAAAGTTGGTAAAAATATCTTTAATACACTGGGGTAAAATTTAAATTTTTTTTTAAAAAAAAAAAAAAAAAAGATTATTATTTTTATGTATATAAAAATACAAATAAAATGTAATTTATTAAAATCAGAACCTATATATATATGAGATCATTGGTTAAAAATATTCCATTAATTGAATTTGTTTAAACAATGGGATATGGTAAGTTTATTAAATATTATAGCGATATAAATAAATTAGGTAAAACATTCATAATATTAATATTGTCATTGATGTTAGTGATATAGGTCAAATAGATAAGCATGTGAATTATTGGGATCGTTTTTTGATTAGATCAGATCATATCTTAATATTATTGATAGTGGTGGCAGCAGCGGCAGCAGCAGTATTAACTGTATTGATATCAATTTCATATATAGTAGCAGTTGCATTTATAGTTGGAATTACACCATTTGGAAACAAACAAAATTTAAAGAATTTAAAATGTGGAAATAAAGAACCTTCATTGAAATGTGATGAATCATCAATCGCTTGTGAAAGTGATCCATTCAGAAGAATTTATGAATCCATTTTTAATTTCAGGTTCATTCACAACTGAAGGATTTAATAAAGTAATGTTAACAACAATTGATGTTTTTATGAGAACCAAATCAAAACATACCAATTTTAATATTTACAAATAATCAAGCACATTAAACACATCAGATACAACTAATGCAATTAAACAACAAGATATCATTAAAATAGGAAACAGTGGGTTTAATTATTTTAATACAAAATAAAAAGAATGTTACTAGTTATAAATTTATTATTATTTTTTTTTTTTTTTTTTAAATTACAAATTTTTACTCTTGTACAAATAAAAGTGATGTGTTGATTGTTTTGAGCTATTGATTAATTTAAAAACCATTCATGGTTTAATGATTCGGCAGCAGTGATACTTTTTTCAAAATTTTTAATATCGGTAATGAAGTTTCTGCATCCATCTGAGATTTCACCAGTGAATCTGTTTTTAATAAAAGTATAATAAAAGATTAGTAAATGTACTATTAGTTTATAATATCAGGCAATACCTAGATGCTACTAACATTTCTTCTAAAATAGCACTAATTTGATGTGAATCAATTGTTTTTTCATAATGTGAAATGCCAATTTGCGATTGATCAAAACCATCAACCAATATATTCAAACTTTCATCATCAAAAAATACATTACTAGAGCATAAACATAAATGAGCAATACCTAAATCATTGTAATGTGAAACAGCAGCGCAAACTTGACAGATAATTACTTTGCATGAAGCTTCAGAGAAACTTTGACCAAGCAATGATGTACCCAATGCTAAAGTCTTGAAAGTAAAAATACCTTGTGCACAAACATTGCCAACGTAACATGCATCTTCATTGAAATGATAAACTTTTGGTAAATTTGGATGATTAAATAATGATAAAGCTGCAAATTCACTTTTTGCCCATTCTAATTCATTGTAATCTCTGATTACCACAGCACAATCTATAAATTTAGGATCAACACCACCATCACCACCATCACCACCACCACCATCACCACCATCACCACCATCACCACTATTGAGCGAACATTTAAATATTTGAATTGAACCAGTTTTTAAATATATTTGATCAAAATATATAGTGCATATTGTCTTGAGATCAGTTGGGTTTTTAACAATTTCTTCATAATTATTTGGATCATATTGTGATGACGTACCTCTTGGTGAACTGCTTATTAAATCATCATTTACTTGATTGTCAGAGTTGTCAACTTGATCATTAACTTGTTCCAAATCTTCTTCTGAAACAACTTGATCATTAACTTGTTCCAAATCTTCTGAAACACCAGTATTACTATATGATTCTTGTGGATATTCTTCTTGCTTTTGTTGTTTTTGTTGTTCTTGTTGTTCAAAATCATCTGTATCTTGAACATTTTCAACTTGAGAATCTATATGTGATTGATTATTATGTACTTTTGGAACTGTACTGATGATTGGTGGAACATTATCAACATGTTCAGTATGTTGACTGATAACTTGATGAGCAATATCAGATCCCTATGTATATAAGAAATATAAAAGCATAATCCAAAATGTTAGAAACTTTTATTTATCACATATAATATAAATTTGTTATTTTGTATACATACTAAATTAGTGTTTGTATTTCTTCTACTTCTATTTCTAGCTCTACGTCTATGTCCTCTCGCCATTTTGATTTGAATGTGTATTTGTATATATAATAAGTGGTATTCTGAAAAATTTATTGTTAAAAAAAAAAATTTAATTGCAATAGAGTTTTTTTTTTAATTTTTAATTTTTTTAACCAAAAAATGAAAATTTCAAGTAAGTGCCATTTAATTTATAAAAATTTATTTTGTATGAATATGATGTACAAATGATATTACCAACTGTAATTGTTATATTACTATATTTATATCTGATTCATTTCTTGAAAATACAAAATTTTGAATTAGTGATAGTACCAATTACATCAATAATTCTATTTGAGTAAAAAGCACTGGATAATGAATTGGTAGTACCAAAATTTAAACCAATGATTGTAATATTTGAATCAAATATAATGGATTTGAATATTATTGGTGAAGCACATGAATATGTTGAATTAAATGATTTTGAATTATATGTTCCATTATTAACAAATGTGATGAAACTTGAATTTCAGAATTACTTACTGTAATTGTAATTGATAATGATTAAACTGATACATGTTTACTATTAATACATAATTATACAGTTTCACATTATATTGATGGTAATTCAAATACTTATAATGTTGTTGATTCAATTTCAATATCATCACCTTGACCTGTAATAATAACTGAAGTTTCTAATGGAACGTAAATTTGTACCAGTAATTGTAATTAATCTACCTGTTTGTTTAAATGCTGCTTACTATGAGATTGTAGTATAACAATAAAAACATTAAAAAAAAAAAAAAAAAGGGGGGTGTTGTGTAAATATAAAACAACAAAAATAGTATACATACACAATTTTTATTTTTATTTTTTTAATCCTAAAAATAAATTTAATTTCCATTAATTAGTTTAGTGTGATAACATAACAAATGTTTTATTTTTTTATAAAAACAGTTTTACAACCTACATTTGAAATTAAACCGAACAAGATGTTATTAATAAATGCAACGGATAAACAATAACCACCAACTGCAATTTCCAATTAATTGTATATACAATTCATTTCTTTAAAATATTTTGTTATATATATAAGCAATGTTGTTATTATTTCATATCGCAGTACTTTAAAAAAAATGATCAAACTTTTTTTTTTTTTTTTGACTTTTTGACTTTTTTTTTTAAAATTATTTTTTTTAAATTTTATTATGACAAACGAATTTGTAACTTACATTTCAGATAATGTATATCAAATACTATTATCTGATTTAAATTCAAATAATAATAATAAAATTAAACTAAACAATGATAATAACGATAATATTTTATCAGATTCTGATAAAATTTCACTAAATTTAGAAAATATCAATAATAACCCAACACTGTTATCAGAAAATGAAAATATAGGTCAATATTTATTTTTTAATAAAAATAGTAATAACAACAATAATAATAATAATAATAATAATAATAATAATGATGATGATACACCAATTTTAGAATTTTTTAAAATAAATTCAATCAAAATAAGGAAAGTTTCAAATTTGTTAATTACCAAATACTATAATAAAAGTATAACAACACAACCATTACTATTAAATGATTCATATAATTGGTTTGATGAGTTAAATTTAGATAATATAATACCAAATGTATGTATTCATAAACAATATTTATCAGCATAGCAATTGGTACATTTAGTTAACTAATTGTTTCACACACTTTTTTATTTAGGTATCATTATTTAAAAGTACATTAATTAAATTAAAAGAAAAGATTAATTTTGGTAATGATGATATCGTTTTGGAATATTCAATTATTTTATCAACATTAGAAAGAATATTAGGTGATATAATTTATTTCAAATTGGTAATGGTTGATTTAAAACAACCAATTTTTGGTAGAATGTTAAGGGATATATTAGATGACGATTCATTATTAAATGTATTAGGTTTACCATTAATATACATTTTAAAAATATTAGTTGGTCCACCAATTGGTTTAAACCTTAGAAATATAACATGGCATGGTTTTATATCACCTAAAGAATTTGATTTATCATTACTATTATACACCATACATTTAATATTCACAATTTCAATAAAGTTTAAAAATTACAAAGAATCATCATCAACAACCCCAACTTCAACCACACCAGTATTACTACAACCATCAAGACCAGTAATTAATTTAAAGAATAAATTTGAAAGTTATATTGAATGTAATAGTAATGGATATGGTAGTTATCAAATTCAACTTGTCAAATTTAAAAAAGAGATATTTCAAATTTTGGAAAATAGTTTTTTCATTGTACCTGGTAGATTGGAAATTTGGAAGAATGCATTCAATTTCTATTTTAAATCAACTATAGAAGATGGTAGTGGTGAAGATAATGAAAGTATATTCAATTGTTTAGTACTATTAATACCACAATTGGAACACTCTTTAAGGTTAAACTTTGTAAAATTAAATAATTTACCAAACAAATTCCTCGTTGCTGATTATGTTAGTTTTTACACAACATTGGATTTATTCATATCAAAAACATTACAATTATCAACTTGTGTATTAAACAATGGTGGTGGTGGTGATAATGATAGTACAAATACATACAGTGAAGATAAACACCTTCAAATTCCAACAAGTAATAAAAATTATTCAAAATATGAAAATCCAAAATACTATAAATTCAACAACAACACCACCACAACAACAACGACAACAAATGATGCAGAAATAGAAGAAGAAAAAGAAATATTATTTACAAATCAATTGGTAGTTAGTATTGGTGATTCATTGATATCAATGTTATTGGATTTATTAATTTATAATGATGGTCCAAAGATTAGGGATAAATTATCACATTTTGAAATTGAACCACTTGGAATTCCAATTACATTTTTAAATCAAGTTATAATATTATCATTACTATTATGTAAAAGAATGGAAAATAAAGAAATTACCACCACAACCACTACCACAACCGATACAATTCAACAACTATTAGAAAATTATGAAAAAGAATATAAATCACAATTTCATACTTGTAAAATATCAGTATCCAGATTATCAAATTTAATAAACTCAAATGAAAACCTTATAAATTTTTATAATAGTATAATTAATGGTGAAGAAATTGAAGAACTATCAGAATATATTGGTGAAAGAATGTATAAACCAATTAACGTTGGTAATAATGAAAAAGTTTTAGAATACATTCAAAGTAATAGAAATAATTATATGGATAAATCAACATTATTATTGGATGAAATTAATTTATTCCCAAATAAGAATCAGTTGGATATTTATAATAGTATTAGAAAATCAATTAAAATTGTAAACGAATCGATTATAGAATATAATAATATTGGTTTATCATTATATGATAAAGTAATTAATGAAAATACTACAGCTAAAAGAACTCAAAATTCATTTTATAAATGGATTGGTTGTACTGATTCATTCATTACATTAATAAATTTAATTATCATTCAATTAAAACAATACATTTACGGTAATTTACAAGAACCAAATAACAATACAAATGAAATTGAAAAGATTCAACATTTTTTTGAAAAATTAATAACTAAAATAAATTCATTTGAATTTGATAATATTGTTAAACTTGTTTATCTATATTTTGAAAAAAATCAAAAATAGATAAGACTTGTTCAACAACAGCACTCGTTTTAAAAAAAACAATTTGTAATTTAAAATAAAAATTCAAAAAAAATAAATTTTTTTTTTTTTTTTTACAAAAAACGACGAAAACAGATTTTTTTTTTTTTTTTAATTTTATTATTTTAATACAATCACATAAATACATACATAAATTATATATAAATAAAAAATGACGTCAATTAATAATTTAAGAAGATTATTACCACAAAGAACTAGACATGAAAGACCACAACCAGAGGGTGAAAAGAAAAAAGGATTTTTAGAAAGAAAGAAAGATTATGTTGAACGTGCTAAAGATTATAATAAAAAGAAAGAAACTATAAAGAAATTAAAATTACAAGCAGCATTTAAAAATCCAGAAGAATTTAGTTATAAAATGATAAGTAGTAAACTTGTTGATGGTGTTCATTCAAACATTAGTAAAACTTCATTAAAAAAAGAACAGGTATTAGATATTAAAACTCAAGATATATTATATTTACAAAGTAAAAGAAAATCTGAAGATAAAGTAAGTTTAATAAAAGATTAATATAAAATTAATATATAATATATTAATCTTTTGGTTCTGATTACAGAAAATTGAAAGATTACAAGCAAATTTACAATATATGGATTCAAATATTGATCAAACAGAACAAATTATTTATGTTGATAATAAAAAAGAAGCAAAGAATTTTTCAGCTACAAAATATTTTGATACAGTACCAGAAGCATTTGATGGATCATTATCAACTATTCCAAAATTATCAAAATTAAGACAAGGTTCATTAATTGTAAATCCAAAGACAGCACCAACATTGGGTGAAATAGAATCAATGACTACAACATCATATAAAGAATTGAATGAAAGAAAATTAAGAAGAGAACAATTATTTAATGCAGAAATGGAATTATCAAAATCAAAAGTTCAATTAAAAAGAGGTAAAAATTCTGGTATAACTAAAAAAGTTGGTAAAAAAGAAGTTGTATTTAAACAAGTTAGATCAAAATAAAAAACAACAACACACATATACACATTGACATAATATTATGTTTGTTTAATATATTATATACATATATATTTATATATAAATACATATATTTTAAATTTTTTTTTATTAATTATATATTAATTAGTGTGTATTGGGAAGGGAGGGGAGTTTGAAGTGTATTGTATATATATTTTAAATTGAACCATTTAATGAATAATTTGGTTTGTTGTTATTGTTATTATTATTTAAATTTCTATCAGATGTTTTTAAAGTTGAAAATGTTAATGGTTTAAATGTTGATGATACGCTTGTATTGTATTGAGTTGTTGTATTTGGTATATTATATGAATTGGCATTGTTGTTGTTACTACTATTGTATGTCGATGTATTTGATAATGATGAAGTAACAGAAGGTGTTGATGAAGCGGATGATGAAGATGAAGATGCAGATGAAGTTGAAGAGTTTGGTAAATAAGGTACATTTGCAGCAGTATTAAATAATGGTAATAAACTTGGAGTTACATATGATTCTAACATGTTACCTCTATGATAAGAATAAGAATTACTATGTAATAATAATTTATGTAAATTTGTTTCTTCTTCTCTTTGTTTCTTTGCATATGCTAAACCACATGCATTACATAATGTTGCAGGTCCTGATGGCCCTCTTCTCCATTCTGGTGTATTTTTAGTACCACAATTATGACAGTATAATGTTGATTTATCAATATTTGCTGGTCTTCTTCTATGTGTCTTCTTAACTGGTGGATGTGGAAAACTTTGATCGTAATATGTGAAATTATTTTGATATAAATGAGATTGTGATATTTGATCATGATAATTTGATCCAGTATGTCCAGACACTTTATTATTGTTATTATTGTTGTTGCTATTATTTAAAGTTGATAAAGAAGATGGTGCTGTTGAATTTGACATTATTGATGAATAATAATTATTACCACTATTGTTACCATGTGATTTATTTTCACCACCACCTAATGAAGATAATAATGATAATGATGAAGTTGGATCATATGATTTATTACCATTACTACCATTACTACTGTAATCATTATGGGATGGTGAATGACCTAATGAAGTTGATTGAGGAGTTGTCATACCACTACCAGTATTACTATTATAATAATTATTATTTGAATTTAATGAAATGTAATCATTTAAATCATGATTTGATGAATTATAACCATTATTATTATTGTTATTATTATTGTTGTTATTGTTATTTCCACTACTATTACTCATATTTAAAGTATTAGTTGGAGTATGTGATTTTTGAAATGGTGATAATATTACAGGTGATTGAAAATTATAATTATTTGAATCTGTTGTTTGACCAGTTAATGAATTATAAAATTGATTATGATTTGACATTGTTGGCATAGTAGGGTTTGTGCCATATTGATTTATTAATGGTGATGTAACTGATGAAGATGCAGTTGAAGATGCAGTCGGTGAATGTTGATATGGTGTATTACTATTGACAATATTACCACCACTACCACCACTACTACTATTATTATATTCAGATGAAGATTGCATTGGATTCATATATGATTGTAAACTATTTGATGATAAATTATTTGCAACTGAATATGGTATATTTGAAGATGTATTAATTGGTGATGCTCCTATACTACTATTTGTAGATGATGATGTTGGGGTTAATTGAATTGATGGTGTAATTGAATATTTTGATGGTTTAGTTTTTCTTTTCTTTTGTTGTTGTTGTTGAGTATTGTTTACTGTATTATTTGGTGTTGTTGTTGTAGTTGGTTGTGTATTTGTTGTAGTTGATGATATATTTACATTTGTTGTATTATCATCTTTTTTCGTACTTCTATCAGATGATGATGATGATGATTCAAATTCTAAATGATGAATTGATGGTAATTTTAAATTTCCTGAAATTAATTGAGTTGTTTGTTGTTGTTGTGGAGCAGTAGTAGTTGTTGGTAATTTCGAATCTTTTTTAATTTTAATATTCAATTCTTTTGAATCATTTGTAAATTGGTTATTATTATCTAATTGATTTGTAGTAGCGCCAGTATTGATATTAGTAGTAGTAGAATTGTAATCTTTTTCATCTCTTAAAAAGAATGGATCAATATATCCATTACTATTACTATTTAAATCATCATCTCTTTGTCTTTTTTTATTTATTGCACTCAATACATTTGGTGAATTTGAAGGCAATATATTTGAAGGAGTATTATTGATTATTTGTGTATTATTTGTAGTAGCAACGGTTGGTAAATAATTTGTTGATGATGAAACTGGTGAATTATTACAAGTTGTATTTTCGGATGAACTATTAGTACTTGTAGTTATTGTTGCTGATGCTCCTGATGAAGATGAATTATCTTGAGTTGGTTGATATGGTTGACTCCATCTTATTTTAGTTGAATCCATTACTAATGGTTGTTGATTATCAGTACTATTGTTCATTGAATAACTAGTAGTAGTTGATGCAGATGATGATGATAAATCTGATGATTGATTAAAATTGTTATTATTATTGCTGTTATTATTATTGTTTTTATATTGAAATAAATCAGCAGAGTCTGTATTACTATATAAATTATTATTGTTATTATTAATATTATTTTCACAATGGTAATTATTTATATTATTTAAATTATTTAAATTATTTATATTGTTATTATTATTAATTGATTCATTAATTGGGAAATTATCAATTGTATATAATTTCATTTTTTTTTTTAATTTGGGTGTGTTACGCGTGAATTAGGATATAGATTTGAAAAAAACACAAATTTACAAATTTAGAAATATAACACTAACAAAAAAAAAAAAAGAAAATTATATATTTTGTAATAATGATGATGATAATTATTACTTTTTAATAAAATTTTTATGACTAGTAGGATTTTAATTTTTAAAATTAATAAAAAAAATTATTTTAAATTAAAAAAAAAATAAAATAAAAAAGGGTAAATGTGGTAAAAAAAAATATTTTAGTGTTTTTCTTTTTTTTTTTTTTTTTTTTTTTTTTTTTAAAAAAAAAAATTTTTTGTGTGTTTTTTTGTTTTTTTTAACCCACCGGGGGAGTTAAAACCAAGCGCCCCCCCCCCCGCCCGGG
>JACAFY010001982.1:0-10472 GCA_015252635.1 Dictyostelium capitatum
AAGAACAATTATATATTATATATTTATATTCATAAATTATATAATATTAAAGTGAAACACTATCAACAATAGTGATTATTGTTAGGGGTTTCATTACATGAAAAAGGATAAAATACATTTTGTTCATATGGTAAGTTGATTTGTTTTGCTCACGATTTGTATTAGCCATAAGTGGTTCGATTCCCGTTTGAATTATTTTTTCAACTTTTTTTTTGTAATATTTTTCGTTTTTTAAAAACAAAAAAAAAAATTTATAAAAAAAGATCATTCACCTAAAAAAAATTAAACATACAGATAACAATTTGATTTTTTTTTTTTTACAGGAAATATAAAATAAATGTGTTTGATAAATCAATAGGTAATTGGAATAGGAATCAAGTTATATAGATATATTTTTTATTGGACCACACTATGTTTACTTTTGGTCAACGACAGATATTTATCGGCGAAATTATTCACGTAATATATATAGAACCCATTTTTTTTTTTTAGAAAAAAAGTTTTACAGCTCCATATATGTAGTCAAATGATAGGTAATTGAATAATGAATCAAATGATACATATGGTTTTTGTATTCTATAATAGAAAAACTATTTATGGTCAACGAGATGTTTTTTTTTTGTTAAAGTGATACCAAAACAACAAGGAGCTCTTTTTTATTTTTTATAGTAATTCGTTTGATGTACATATATATAATTACAATACGAATCAGTTGATATTAACATTTTTAAAATAAATTTTATTATTTGATTTTTTTAATCATATAATTTAAAATTGTAATGTTCATATTAATTTTTTCGTTTTTTTTTTTTTACATTTAAATGATGAAAGTTGGTTGATTTGAAAATTTTGCTGTTGTTTTGAGAAAAAAAAAAGGATAAACTTTATTCTTTTTTTTTAAAAAGGATAACAGTATTTTTCTAAAAAAAATAAAGGATAAGACGAATAAAGATAATTGAAAGCTCTAAAAATAATAAATTATAAATAAAACCATTAATTTGATCAAACTAAATTAACAAATTGAATACATATTTTTAATACCTTAACCAAAAAAAATAATGATTTATTTTTAGATGTATGTGTGTGTATTGGTGTGTGAATGTGAATGGTGATAAATATAATAATAAAAATATAATATGTATATAACCCTAATACAACCAATTAAATTCACCCCTGTAACACACATACAAATTATTATTTTAAAAAATATATTATCATGTCAATACATGGATACATTGGTTGAAGAACAAACAAGTGATATTGGTATTTTAATAGTCAAAAATTATATATAGTTGGTTTATTTAAATTTATAATATTGTATCAATATGACTTTGTAATTAAATAAAAATAATGTATTGTTATTTGGATAATGAAAAATAGATTGATGACATCATTATTTAAACTGGATTGTTATCATATAAATTTAAATTTTATAGACGTAAGTGTGTTTTTATAGTTCCGCACTCAATTGAAACACACATTTTGTTCAAAAATATAAACATAATTCATTTCTCAAAAAAATTAAAATTTTCATTTTTTTTTTTATTGATATTAATATCATCAAAACTTTTTTTTTTTTTTTTTTTTTTTTTTTTTAAAAATAAAAGTTTTAAAAAAAAAAACAAAATTTTTAAAAATAAAAAAAAAAATTAATTATTAAAAAAATTAAAATTTTAATTTTTTTTTTTTTTTTAATTAAAAATAAAAAAATTTTTTTTTTTTTTTTTTTTTTTTTTTATATCCCAATCAATCCTTTAAAATAAATACCTACATATATAAAACAAACAAACACACACACACATACATAGATATACATATTAAAAAAATTAAAATTAAAATAATATATAATACAATAATTGATTCTTTTTTAAAATATTTCTAATCCTTGGTTTATAAAAAATTAATAATTGTATGTATAGATTATTTCAACCACTTAATTCCATTTCCTTATAGATACATCACCAATTATATTTTGTAACTATCACCAATATATAAAAAGATATTCACCAAAAAACAAATGCAACAGTTTCACACATAAAAAAAGATAATTATTTTTTTACACAATTTAAAATTTGAAAAAATATTTTTTATTAATTTTATTTTTACAATCAAACACATATTCACAAAAACGAAAAATAAATCCATGTGTTTCTTTTTACAATGTATACCTTCACAATCTTTCGTAGTTCAGTGTTTACCTTTTGTTTTAATTTTTGTGTGTAAAATTTTAATTTGTAAATTGTTATTTATTTTGTTAAATTCATTTAATACATGAATACACATTTTATTCAGTATTAAAATTTTAATTTTTTGATTTTGTTCGTTTATCAATTACGATTGGTACCAATTTATTTTTTATGTTTTGCAATATTCTTTAACCAAAAAATAAATTTTAAAATATAAATACAATTCAATCACAAAAATACAAAAAAAAAAAGGATTATATATTGTTGAAAGTCTTATAATTTCCAAAAAAACTCTTTTATTTAATTATTCGCTAAAAATACACAGTGAAATTAAAAAAAATTTAAATTTTTTTTTTTCAAAATCAACCATTTTTATAATGTCATTGTTATAACCAAATCATAATAAGTTAATGATTAATTTATAATGATCAATCAAACTTTTATTTTTTTAATTATTATTAAAATGTGTTTAACTAGTTTGTATTATTATTACTATTTATTTTAGTTTCATCATTACACATAAACATCATAATACTTTTTCACATGGTATATAAATATTAACAATAATTTAAAATTCAACAGTTTGAACTTTCTTTAACAATGGAAAGAATCAGTGGGAGTGGGGCCATTAATGAAACTGGTTTCACAACATTAAAATTACCACTGGATAATGGATTTGGAATTGATGTAAATGGTAAGAAAATTAAAAGTGAAACACAGGTATATGTATCACCAAATCCAGAAGAAACTAAAAGATTCAAAGAGAATGTTAAAGTTGAACAAAAAGTTGTAACAAAACAGTTACCTCTATTCAGTTTGGTGCATGGTATTGCATATTTATTAATTAAATCAAGACCTTCATATATATATATCAATACAAAACCTAAAACAGAAACCGCAATAACAGCAACAAACAATACATCAACAAACAACAATAATAATAATAATTATACAACAACAACAACTACTACAGACAACACAACTACAGACAATAATAATAATACAATAAATTTCAAACATTATGACAAAGAGAATGAGATAAAGGTACATTTTCCACTTGGAAATAAAATTTCAAAAAAGGAAACTTTTGATTATTGTCGCCAAAACGAAGAGTATAATGGTTTCAAGTCATTTCTTAGTACATCATTATCAGTATGTATACTCATTAAAATTAATTAATTTCATCTAGATACTAATAAAGGTTTATTTATAAATTTAGAAATCACCAACATTTAGCACCAACAATAATAATAATAACAACAATAATAACAATAATTCAACAGTTGACACCAAAATATTGGAATCAAATTTTAATTGTAATATTATCAAATTGGATGATAGAGAATTAGCAGATATAATTATAAATCATGATGGTGGTAAAAAACCACAAGATGGATTGGTAAGTAAATGATGATTTTATATTGGTAGTAGTATTATTTATTATTTAATATTAATAATATTATTATTATATTTTTTTAGGATGTAAATATGATTTTTGATTTCAATATATCGTTCATTATTACAAAATAGGTGAAATATTCAAATCGGTTTTAGGTACAGTTGGTAGTAATGATATCAATTTAGAGCAAGACATTAAAGATTCAAAACAATCAACAACACCAGATAGAGATAGAGAAATCATCCGTAAAAAAATTAAATCAAATGTAATTAGACTAATTAAAGAAGTTAAAGAATTGATTGATAGAGGTATTGGTGAAGCTGTTTATATGCAATCATTACCATTACAAACACTGTATGATGGTATCAATCATGGTCATCAAATCAATTCGTTGGTAACAGATTCTGAAAAAAATTACAAAAACAAGTTAATGTTGGATTTGGTAGATTGTTTTGGTAAATTATTAAAGTTTAGCAGGAACAGTAGCATTTCTGGTTATCAAATCAATTCTTTAAAAAAAGCATTAAAAGAAGGTGACGTCAAAAAGTGGGAACACTTGGTAAATGAAAAATATTCATCAATTGATCAATTGGTATTTTATCATTTCATTTATTTGAAACATTTGATTAAAAGTGGTCAATATTTGTATGCTCACCTTGAAATTGATTGGTGTTATGGTATTATCGATAATTTAATTACAAATATTGTATGTATAATATTATACTATGGTGATAAATAATATCGATCAAAATATTAATATTTATATCTTTAAAATGTTTTTAGGATACCATTCATGAAATCAAAATACCAAAGGTAGTCCAATCAAATATTGATGAATTACTAAAGGATATTGATGATAGAAATGAATCAACATTGTTCAGAACCAGAAATAATTTGATAAAGCGTGATAAACCATTGGAGTTACAAAATGAACAAAAATATGATTTAATTGAAAAGTATCACAATTTACATTTACAAGGTAATCTCAAATATTTGTATCAAATCAAAGATGAAATCAAAGGTATTTTCATCAAGTATTTCACAAACTATCAGATTCCAGTTGAATTTGATACACTATTGAAAATTAAATATCATTTTCAAAAAGTAATGTATGGTGGTGGATTAGGGTCAAAAAGATCAAAAAAAGTTAAAATTGGGTCAAAAAGTGTTGAAATCAATGGTAAATTAGTTAATGTCCATAAATTAACAAAAGTACAATCACAAGATTTCATTGTTGATACTTTGAAATATGAATGTAAGTTATACTAGTATTAATTTAAATTGGTTACAGTTGTTGTTGATATTAATACTCTTTTAATTTTTTTATTTAGTTGAATCAATTAAGCACAAAAATAAACAACTACTACATCATATTATATTCAAATCATTATCAGATAAAAAGAAATTAAATGACAACAATAATAATAATAATTACATCTCCAACAACAATAACAATAACAATAACAATAAGAATAACAATAACAATAACAATAATATATCACCACCATTTATAGTTAAATTATCAAATGATAATAGAAATTCAGATCCACTCAATTCATTATTGCAATCATTAAATCATTGTATTTCAAATGATAATTTAGCAGACTTAAAAGAAATAAGTTCAACAATTTCAAAATCAATCTTCACTTCAACTGGTAATTCAACAAACATATCAATGGCAGCACCAGAAAGTAGTAAAAGAACCAAAGAAAAGTATAAAAAATTAAATGGACATATCATATATGCAGGAAAGATTGTAACATTACATGGAAAATTAAATTTTAATTCATTCGCTGGAAAATCAATTAGTCTTTCAACTGCAAAAGAGATAAGCACAGAATTGAATTTAAATTATAAAACAAAGAATGATTTAGCAAAATGGGTTGATAGCCAAGATGGTCAAACATTTCCAACAACTCAACAACAACAACCACAACAAACAATTGATCAACATCAATATAATTCTTTTCCTTCACAGTTTCCAGTTGAAATACCACAACATGATCAACCAAATATCCTAAATGTTACAGTACCAACACCAACACCACCACAACAACAAATTCATCATCAACACCAACTAGATACTTCTCAAACATTTAATCAACCACAGCATGCACGTCAATCTACTACACCAGTAGTAACACCAACATCACAACAAATGGGTATTATTCCACAACTAACCAATCCACTTTCAATTCAAAATAATAATAATAACACAACATCGTTGTCTGCATATCAAAATATTCAACATTTATTAAATATTGTTTTAAATAATAATAATAATAATAATAATAATAATAATAATAATAATAATAATCAACATCCAACACTGTTAAATAGCTCATCAAACAATAATGCTTTAAATAATAATAATCAACAACAACATGAAGATCAATTACATCAAACGCTACAATTACAACAACATCAACTAAACACTTTGCATCAAATTAATCAACCACCACAATTTCCAATTCCACCACAATCAAATCAATCATTTTACAATGAAAGTCCAATTCAATCACATATGCAACAACAACAACAAAACAACAATAATAGTAGTAATAGTAGTAATAGTAGTAACAATGGTAATAGTCAACAAAATAATAGTAATAATGGTCAATCTATTGCATCACAAACAAATTTAAATGCAGTGGATGAATCAGTGATTGACAAATTATTGGATGTTGAAGATGAAGGTCTTGATGCTGAAAACTATAATGATAATGAAGAGACATCCAGAAAAAAACCATGTACTGATTCAAACAATGTTAAAACCGATCAAACAAATTCGAAATCAATTGAAACAAATGGTCAAACTACTCCACCCAGTGGTAACTTGGTTAAAGAACTTTATTCATTTATCAAATCATATAAAACCATTCAATCGATAGATGGAAAAAAACATGGATTTTCACTAGTTACGAAAAGTCGTGATTCCATTCTGAAGCAATTGATCCATGGTAGAAATTCACAACCATTAACTTTAGAAGCTATTTTTCAATCAATTGAAAGTTGGTCTCAACATTCCAAATCGTTCAATGGTAATGAATTACAAGTTGATTCATCAAATGATACACCAACAACACCAATTCTAATGGATGTAGATACTGAAACAAAAGAATCATATAGAAATTACATTGAAAAAACAGTTCAGTTTCAACTAGAAGGCCAATTGAAAGTTAACAAATCTGTTGTTCACTCAATTTGTAATGAATTCAAAGTTACCAAATGTTCAATTACCTTTTGTGTAGAATGTAAAACAATTAAAAGCAAATCTGGTCCACATTCTACATATTCGGCAACCATTGAACTTTCAAATCCAACAACTATATCAAAAGAAATTGAGCAACCATTAACAAATAAACCAACTAATGAGATTTGTATTCATTGTAATTCAAATTTGGAAATTACAACTGCTGCTTCAACACCAAAAAATATCATTTTATTTATCAATAGAAACTGTAATAATAGTTTTGAAAATATTGGTAATGGTGGTGGTATTGGTTCAAATACTGAAAATTCAAATGATGGTCCAACAACAACAACAACAACAACAAACTCAAACAATAAAGTAGTAATTGAACCAACATTAACAATTGGTAATAACCTGTACAAATTAAAATCAATTGTATACAACAATTCAAAGAAAGTTAATTGTACGTTGATATCAGCATCTGAAAATGGCAATTGTCATTTAGAAATTAGTGACAATATATTCAAAAAGAATTATCAAGGTGGTTTAGATATATATCAAGATACAGCATCAATGTTAATTTATCAATTAGATTTGGATTCATATTTTTATTTATGCAAGTTTGGGTATAATCATAATCTAGCAAATGAAATCATTGAAAAAACACCAAAAGATTCACTTTGGTATATTATCATACAATTGAATTCTCTTTACGATAGTTTAGCATCGATTCAATTTACACATGTTGACATTATACCTCATGTAGATGCCGAATTCAAGAGATTAACAACACCATCAACACCAGGTCCAATTTTATTAAATAATTTAACAAATACAGATTCAGCATCATCCACAACATCAACTAATCAAAATTCAACAACAACAACAACAACAACAACAACAACAACAACAACAACAACAACAACAGCATCAAAAGATTTAAATCCAACAATTTTACCACCTTCTACAACAACACCAACTACATCAACAACAACAACATCTGAAGAATCATTTCATTCAATTGAAAATTTAATAACTATTGGTCAAACTTATAGATTGGAAAGAAGTTCAATTCCACAATATCAATTTTTAGTACACAGACTTTTAAAATTTGATTCAAATGCAGCACGAGTCCATAATAAAATGATGAATCGTGATGGTGTTAAAGATAGTGAAATTCAAAATGATCAAGATCCAATGTATACATTTTTATCGGATAATTATCCAAATTTCCTCAGGTGGTGCATTAAATCAGTAATTGACATAGAAAGGTTAATTATTTATACAGATTCAGTTAATTTTGTTGTTGTATACATGAAGTTAAAAGATTCAATCATTTATTATAGTTTAGGTGCAGGCAAATACCATGGTAAGAGAAAGAATTTAAACAAACCACCTTCAACCACTGCATCATCAACATCATCCACTTCATCACCATTCACTTCAACAGATATAAAATCACTACTTAGACGTCAAATGCCATTCATCAAAACACCAAAAAGAAAAAAGAAAAATTCAGATACTTTGGATCCTGACCTGAATTCAAATCAAATGAAATCTCTAGATTATTTCTTTGTACTCTGCGATAATACAACATTTAAGAATCATTGGGATTTTGATTTATTTTTCTCACAATTACCTGATCCAATATTCAAATCATTTAGAAATGTATCAAGAAGAACTGTTAGTAAATATTTATCCCAATTATCAAATAATAATAATAATAATAATAATAATAATAATAATAATAATAATAATAATAATAATCAATCAAATTTACCAAGTATAGAAGAATCAATGAAAGAATTAAAACAACAACATCCATTCAAAATCAAAGAATACACTGATCATAAAAAACAAAAGAAAGAAGAAGATAAAAAAAAGAAATTGGAAAAAGAAGAAAACACAAGAAAGATTCAACCATTAACAGAAGATGAAGATCATGATCATGCAATTAAGTACAATCATTTCAAACTATTGGTATTTGAAGGTTGTGATCCAGGTAAGTTATAATTAACTTGATATAGGGAATCAAATCAATAGTTTACTCACTTCATATTATTATTAATATACAGGTAGAGAAATTATGATGAATCAATTGGGCCGCGAAGCAATTATTAGTAAAGCAGATAGAGCAACAACTTATTCAAAAAAGACCAATCAACTTTATTATGATCGTGATACATTTAGATTTAATCAAGAACAAAGAGACCTTTTTACTAGTGATTTATTAAAAGTGAAATTGAATCGTCCTTTTATCAAGAGTAAGTTTTTATATACAATTATAATTGATGGTACAACAACAACAACAATTTTAACAAACAACCAAATTATTTTGTTTACATAATATTATAGAAGATAGTGGTGTTAAAGGTTATTTTGATATTATCAAATACTTTTGGGTGGATAATGCAGTACAGGTAGATCAAATTGTAGATATACTTTATTCAAAAGAATATTTAGAAATTGAAAAGAAACGTTTCATTAAAATTAAGAGAGTAGATTCAGCAATTAAAAGTGAAATCGTTAATTTCATCAAAAACAAGTATCCAGCAGAAGTAAAAGAAGCACGTGCATTACAAAATAAAGGTGTAATAAAAAGTTGGAAAGATATAATTGTTATTGGTAATTATTATAAATGCATTATCAGTGATTGTTACTA
This sequence comes from Dictyostelium capitatum, assembly GCA_015252635.1. Taxonomy (NCBI): domain Eukaryota; phylum Evosea; class Eumycetozoa; order Dictyosteliales; family Dictyosteliaceae; genus Dictyostelium; species Dictyostelium capitatum. The sequence goes on from JACAFY010001982.1 coordinate 9,441, forward strand.
TAATTAACAATTAACTAATAACTATTTATTTATTAATTTAGGAATGGGAGATGCTCAATTCAATCCATCAATGCCTGGTGATAAAGCATCATATTCAAATCAAAGGTTGCTCAACATTTATAGGTTTGGCAGTTATAAAATTTTAAATTGTCCAGTACATGGTCCAATTCATAGAGATAATAACGCTGCAGGTAACATGGTAATCAAGGTTGCATTTTTGGTATTTATGTTGTTAGTTGGTAAAGCATTGAAATTGGATGGTCAAATAATTAGATCATATTCACGTAGTTGTAGTTCAAAAGTTAAATATCAAGAATTCATAAAAGAACAACATCAACAAACTCAAAATAATAATAATAATAATACTAATAATAATAATAATAATAATAATAATAATAATAATAATAATAATAATAGTAGTAAGAATAACAACAACAAAAATAATAATAATAATAATAATAATAATAATAATAATAATAATAATAATAATAATAATAATAATAATAATAATAGTAATAATAATAGTAGTAACAATAACAACAACAACAATAATACAACATCAACACAACCTCAAATTCAATCATCGTTATCATCTCAAACAAAATACCAAAATAATAATCAACAAGATGTTAGAAGAAGACCAAGACAAGCAACACAACGTAATTCGACTCAGAATAAAAACAATAAAACAACATCAACAAGATCAAATTCAATTACCATATACATTTGATTTTCATATTTCAGATTTATTACATCAACAACAAACTCAAAATAATAATAATAATAATAATAATAATAATAATAATAATAATAATAATAATAATAATACAACATCATTGAATGCTCAACAAAATATTCAACAATTAGCAAATAGTGTTTTAAATAATAATAACCAACAAGCAGGTCAAATCCATACTCAAAATACATCAGTTTCACTTATTACACCACCACAGCAACAAAACCAATTGTTTAACAACAATAATAATCATGCACAACAACAAAATATATTCAATTCAGTTTACCTTGGTAATA
>JACAFY010001990.1:0-10469 GCA_015252635.1 Dictyostelium capitatum
ATATATTTGTGTAATTGTACAATAAATAAAATACAATAAATTAATTCATTTGTATTATAAAAAAAAAAATATTAATTACCCCACTTTTTATAAAATTTTAAAATTTCATTGGCTACTTTACAAAAAAAAAAAAAAAAAAAAAAAAAAAAAATTAAATTTTTATTAAAAAAAAAAAAAAAAAATAAACCCCCCTTTATTAAAAAAAATAAAATTTCATTTTCAACTATAAAAAAAAAAAAAAAAAAAAAAAAAAATCAATAATAATATATTGATATATATATATAATCCCCTCTTCAACCTATTTATAAATAAAACTACAAAATTTGTATAAATAATAATTTGATTTTTTTTTCTTACAATTATTACTTTTTTCTATTTACATTGATTTTGCTTTTTTTGAGAATTTTTGTTTTTTTTTTATAATTTTTTTAATTTTTTTTTTTTTTTTATACACTATGTATAGTTTTATATACAAACAACAAATTATATATCATTCATTTAACCCATTTCTAATACCAGAGTAAGTTTTACTATATCAAATCATTAAGATCTTTACACATTATTACTATGGCACACACAAAAATAAATATTTTGTATCCACAAAAAGATATTTCCACAATTACTATATGTTCACATACACAAACACATTCGCGAATTTATAAAAAGCTGTTCACAATAATTACTTTGTTCATGTACACTCACACAAAACATAGTGGAATATCATAATACTATCATAATTGATGATTCGCAATGAAGGCTGCTAAAATCAGTTTCAAATACAGGGGAACCTATGCCAAAATCAACATCATATGATGATTCACAATGCTACCAAAATCATTACCAAATTGATTGGTTAGCAACGTAGTGCTGCCAAAATCAGTATCACATTTATGGTTTGCAACATAGTGCTACCAAAATCATTATCAAATAGATGTTTCTCAAAGGGAACCTATGCCAAAATTAGTATCATGTTGATTTATAATGCAGTGCTGCCAAAATATGCTCAAAACTGATGATTCTGTTGGTATGTACACTATAATTTTAAATCGATTTAATACCCCTCCAAATAAAAATTACAAAATTTGTATAATATTATATAGTATATGTGAAGAAGAGTATCATTGATTTAAAGTTTTAACAGCAGTATTGTTGTGATTATTTTTATTTTTTTTTCTTTTTTTCAAACGAGTCAATTACGATTTTAAAAATATCTCCAATTGTATTTGAGTGGATTTCATTAATTGTAATTAAATTTGGTACCAATTCTTTGTCAATCCACCCTTTATAGTGAACTATAAGAAGACTATCAGCACCATAGTTAATTAACTTTATATTCTTATTTATTTTTGAAGGATCAATTGAAAGTAATTGTGAAATTTTGTTTAATAATTTATCTGTAATATTATTATCCATTCCATCAACACAGTCATTGATTTTAATATCATCAATTGGATTTAAAATGTAATCAAACTTTTGATGAATCTTTTGTTTAAAACTTTTAAGTAATGGTAAATTAAAATTGGCAACGAGTAAATTTGAAGGTGGATTATCATTTTGAATTTGTAAATCAATTGTACCTAATAAATCATTAATTGTTATAAAACCTATTCCTTGACTTGTTATAACACTTTCAGCTAATTCATGTCTTGTTATATAACCACTATTACCAACTGGACCAATATTAATACAAATTGAAGGTAATCCAATTGATCTACGATATTTTGTTAATGAATCTAATACACAATTAGCTGATATATAAGTACATAAATCAGTTGATCCAGTAATCGAAGAAACTGAAGATGGTAATACAAAATTTAATAATTTCCAATTTCTTTTAATTGATTGATTATGTAAATTAATTGCACCAAATGTTTTTGCACCATGTGACCCATTTACGCTTCCTATATCAATTTCTTTAATTTTCTTTGAACTTATTTTAGCAGCAAAATGAAATATTGAATCTATATTTATAATTGATTTATTATCATTTAATATTTGGTCAATTACTCTATCTACTGTAAGTGAATTACTAATATCAACTTGTTTGAAAATGAATTTAATGTGTTTGTTTTTATTGAATAAATATTTTAATCCCCATTTCAATGATGATTGTGATAAAATTATAATATGTTCAATTGAATTTGAATATTTAGCCATCCATTTTAAAATATCTAAAACTAAACCATTTTGACCTGTTACTAATATTGTTTTACCAAGATTATTAATTTGATAGTTTGATTTTAAAATTGGATAGTTTAAATGATCAATATTTGAATGGGAATTAATTAATTTACCCAATATATCGATATCATGATTAACTACAATTTTACCAATATGTTTACGTTCATTGATATACTCAATTGCATGTTTTATATTTGATATTGAATATCCTGTAATTGGTATTAGTCCATTTAATTCATTGGTTTCAATTGCTTTAGATATTATTGATAATAGTTTTCTAATTGTTTGTTTTCTAATATTTCTTAATTCGATATTATTATAACCATAATTGAATTTAAATTTACTACAATCAATATATTCATTAGGATTTAAATGTGTAATTGATAAATCCACAATTCTACCTTCTGAATTTAAACAATTGAAATTTGAATCCATATAATCACTTGATAATGTATTAATAATTAAATCAATACCATTATTATCATTATCATAGCCCAATTCAATTAATTTCATTCTAATTTGATTTACATAATCTTTATCTCTTGTTGAATAGATACCAGTAATTAAATGACCATATTGATTAATTAAATATTGTTTTTTATCATCACTACCAACTGTAACAAATATTGGTGATGAATGTGATTTCCATTTTAATATTTCCAATGATGATAATCCTACACCACCTGATCCAGAATGGATTAATACTGTTTCATGAGATTCCAATTTACCAATATTATACAATGCATGTAATGATGTTGAATAAATAACTGGTATTGATGCAGCTTGTATATGAGTAATGTTTTCTGGTTTCTTATATGCAAACATTGATTCAATTATAATATGTGATGAAGATGTTTCATTACCAATACCAAATACAAAATCACCAACTTTAAATTCATTTGAACTACCACCAACTCTTGTAACAATACCCGAGAAATCAATACCAATTTCAATTGAATTACTATTTGTTTTAACTAATCCACTATAAATTAAATAATCTTTATAATTTATACCAGTTGCTTTAACTTCAACTTCAATTTCATTTGATTTTAATATAGTTTGTTTGGATTCAAGATTATACTCTAAATTCTCATTTAATTTAGTAACCAGCGAATTTCTTTCTTCTTTACTTGATATATCATGATAAGAATTTGATTTTATTGATCTTTGTAAATTATTTGTTTCTTTTTTATATCTTTCAAAATAAACAAAACCATTATTAATAAATAATTCATTATGTATATTTCTTTCTGGATTTGTTAATAATTGTATTGTTGATGATATTAGAAAATTATTATTTAATGAATTATAACTAATATCCAAAATATATGATTCAAATTGAGTTAATTCATCAAAATATCTTGCACAACCCAAAACAGATGCAGATAAATAATTTGTTGTTTGTGAATCAACTGTAATTAATACAAGTTTACAATATCTTTTTAGATCATATAGAGCTTGATTAATTTGGATATATTCGAGTGTAACTAATTTGAAATTATCTAAATTTAATTGATTCATTGTTTTAATGAAATATATTATTGTTAAGTTTGTAAAACCACTTGATGATAATTCATTAAATTGATCAATTGTTGAAATTTTAATAATGTTTTCTTGTTCATTTAAAAATATTGGTATTGGTTGGTCTTCATCACAAAATACAATTATTTTATCAAATTCACAATTTTGAACAGGTTGGATTTGTAATGATGGTTTTTGTGTTTGAATTAATTTATTCAAAATTAATTTATCACCAACAAAACCACAATTAACCAATAAATTTGACCATTTATCATTTAATTCAACATTATTATTTAATAATAAATGACCATTTGGTGTTAAAATATTGTAAATTGATTTTAAACTACCATTAATATCATTTGTGTAGATATTACAACTTGATACTATAACAATATCATAATATGATGGATTTAATTTATCAAATGAATTTTCAATATTTAATGATTTATAAATGACACTAATATTATTAATATTTGATAATTCATTTTTTGTACTTGATTTATTTATTCCAGATATATCATTCCATGTATATTCAATATCAATTTCATAACCGATATTATCATTTAATAATGAATTAATTGTATTTATTATTGTTGTTGAATTATTATCACCAAATTCAATGATTCTAAATTCAATCTTTTCATTTATTATTGAAATTATTATTTGTTTAATAATCTCTCCAATTGTTTCAATTCCACATTTATTTTCTTGATTAATTGATTTAAATTCAGAAGGTGATTTAATTGATGAATTTTTACATTGTAAATATGGTGTATAAATACTATTAAATGGTGTTTCAATTATTAATGGATCTTGGATATCTATTATTGAAGAAACTACAACATTTTCAATTTCTAATAAAATAGTACCATCTGATAACATTACTACAACTGATGAATGATATGAATTACCAATTCTTGATTTCAATTGAGAATAAACAAAAATATTTGAATGTTCATTTCTATCAATTGGGATATTAGATGAATAATATCTAAGTCCTTCGGCTCTATCAAATACAAGTTTACATTTTTCTTGAATATATACCAAACTACCATGTGTACAAACATCTAATAGTGAAACATTAAAGAATGAATCTTGATAATGGAAATCAAAATGTATTTCTGATGATAATTCATTCAATGAACAATTATCACCTAAATAACATTCAACTGTATTTTGAAATACACCTTGATAATTTAATCCGGTTTGTGTTTTAATAAATAGATAAAATTCATTCCATTCAATATTTGCTAAATTACATTTATTTTCCATTATTTCATGAATATTTAATTTATCAATTTTTGAACCATGTTTAAATAATTGAAAATTAGCTGTGGCACATTTAATCCAAATATCAGATGATTCATCCTTATAATGAAAATCAGCTTTGAATTCAGATTTACCAGTTTGATATACATTTGTTTGTAAACATTGTGATTCACCTTCTGTTAATATTAATGGTGTTTTAAATTCAATTGAGCTAATTGTTAAATCTTGATTTGGATATAATTTTAATATATTATCAATATATCCAGTACCTGGGAAATAAACTTTACCAGATACATTATGACCTTTTAAATATTGAAATGGTTTATTTTTAATATCAATAATTGTTTGATATGATTTAACAAATGGGGAACTATCTTTTAATGAATTTCCAAGTATATTAATTGATGGACCAGTTTTAATTAATTTATGATTAATTGAGTTATCTAACCAATATATTTGATCATCCCATTGATAAAGTGGTAATTCAATATTAGAATTATTAATATCAAATTGATTATTATCGAATTGACATTTAAAATTAATATTATATCCATTATAACAATATAATTGCGAAATTGTTTTATTGAATTCTTCAATGTCATTCTTTTTCTTATTTAATGGTGAATAAATGGAGATTGATTTATCAATGAAATAATCAGAATCATTCGGTATCATTTGTTTTAAATAGTATTGTAATGTTGGATGTGGTGCAATTTCAATAAATACAATATCAGTACCCAATTGATTATCCTCAATATGTTTATATAAATTTGAAATTGTTTGAGTGAATGAAACTGGATGAATTATGTTATCAAATACATATTGTGAATTAAATGATGGACATAATGAATCAAATAAATTTGTAGTTACTGTTGAAAATGTTGGAATTGATGGTGGATTTGAATTACCAATTTGAAGGTTTAATATTTGATCTTTAATTTTATTTTGACTACTTGTATGAAAACTTGATAAATTTGAAAGCATTGTACAAAGAGTACCCTTATCAGTTAATTCTTTTGATATTTCATTTAATATTTCTTTATCACCACCAATAACAGTTGATGTTGGTGAATTAAAACATGAAATTTCAATAGATGGATAATCAGATGAATAATTGGTTACAAATTCATCATAACTAATATTAATTGATAACATTCTACCACCTTGTGATGATATTTGAGCAATTGATCTATGATAAACTAAATAACATAATTGATCTAAATTCAACATACCAGAACAATACGAAACAGTAATTTCACCTAAGCTGTGACCAACAATAAATGATGGATTAACTCCCCAATGTTTATATAATTCAAATAATGATACTTGAAACATTACAGTAGATGGTTGTGCAACTGTTGGATGTTGTAAAGTCAATTTATCATTTTCATCAATTGATCTTAATTTATTTAAAACTGAAAAACCATAATACTTTTCAAGTTTATTATCAACTAAATCCATCATATTTTTAAAAACAGGTTCATTGTTATATAATTCCAATGCCATTGTTTGATATTGTGATCCTTGACCACTAAATATAAATATTGTAATTGGATTATTTAGTTTAATTGTCATATTTGATGAAATATTATTCAATGTTTGATATTTAATTGATTGTCCATTATTTAATTCATCCCAATCTTTTGCAATAATAACCGATCTTTGACAAAGTGATATAGATTTTCTAAATATTTGATTCATTGAAAATTCATTAAATTCAATACCACTTGATGCAAATATATTATTATTAATGATTAATGATTGATATCTTTTTAATGAAATAGTTGAATTCGCTGAGAATGGAATTAATAATTGTTTATTTAATGAAATTGATTGCCCAATTTGTTTATTATTAATATCATAATTATTAAACTGTGATAAAATTAAACAACAATTTGAACCAGTTGCACCAAAATTATTAACAAGTATTGATGTTGATTTATTTTCATTGAATGGAATTGGTTTAGTTACAACTTTTAAATTCCATTCATCAAATTTAATATCCGGATTTGGTTTATTGAAATTAATATTTGGTACAAAATATTTGTTTTTAAACATTAAACAACATTTAATTAATGATGCAACACCAGATGCTGCTTCTGCATGACCAAAATTTGATTTAATTGACCCAATTAATAATGGATTATCTTTTGAATGGTATTTATTATCTTTAATAATCATTGAAATACTTTTAGTTTCAATTGGATCACCAGTTGGTGTACCAGTACCATGTGCTTCAACATAATCAATATCTGATGAATTAACCTTACCATTTGTAGATAAAAATGCTTGTTTCATATTTTCATATTGTGATATTGATGATGGTGAATAAAAATTGGATTTATCTTTTAACCCAATATTATCAACATTTGAACTTGCACCATCAATTGTACAGTATATTTTATTACCGTCCCTAATTGCATCATTTAAATTCTTTAATACAACTATTCCAATACATTCAGATCTTGTATATCCATCTGCTGATTCATCAAATGAATTACATTTACCATTTGTTTTACTCAACATATTCATTTTTGAAAATGTCTGCGTAAAGCTAGTATCTGTTATGATTGTGGTTTAGTAACAAACCATATAAATGTTAAAGTCAAATCAAATTTATGGTTTGATATTTACCTAGTATTAAATTTACACCACCAACTAATGATAATTTAGATTTTTTATTTTTAATTGACTCATAACCCAACATTATGGCATTTAATGATGATGAACATGCAGTGTCAATTGTTAATGAAGTACCATTAAGGCCAAAATAATATGATACTCTATTTGAAATTGAATTTACACTATTTTTAATTTCATTTCTATTTAATTGATTATAATCATCTGTTGAATTACCAATATAGACTGAAGTATCAGTATCTTTAATTGAAATTGGATCAATCATTGAATCATCTAATGCTTCCCATGTACATTTTAATAATAAACGTTGTGCAGGGTCAATTGTTTTACATTCATTTGGATTAATAACGAAGAACAAAGGATCAAATGATTTAATTTCATTCATTTGTAATAAACCTGAATAATTATTTGAAATATCACCATTTTTAAAGTAATAATCACAGAATCTGTGTGTTGTTTTAACAACTCCATTAAATCCTTTCATTAAATTATCCCATAAAATTGATGGAGAATTATTATTTATTTCATTATCACCACTTGGCATTCTAAATCCAATTCCAACAATTGCAACTGTTGTTGCATAATTATCTTTTTCACTTATTAATTTATTAATTACTTTATCCATATTATTGTTTTTAAAATTAAGATTTAATTTTTTTTTTGGTTTTTAAAATTCATTATTTATATTATTATTTTTATTCATATTAATTTGAAATAATTTATAATAAAAATAAAGGAGATCAATTAAAGATATTTTAGTCAAATTAAAATTAAATATGAATAAAAAATCATGTGTGTTATTATATCTATAAGTGAATTAGTAAAATAATATTAATTTTTTAAATACTTTTTATTAATCTTTTATTTTAGTTACTTGAATTAAATTTGTATATCCAGTAAACAAATTTTATTTTTTAAAAAAGATATGGTTTTTTAATTTTTATTAGATAGTTTCAATTTTTTTTTCAAATTACACAACACTTGAATTTTAATAAAATAAATAAAAAATACTAACATATAATATATATGTTAATAATTAATATTTTTAAAATTTAGATATTTAAAAGAAAAAAATATTAGAATTTAGTGTTCAACATTATCTAACTCCCCACCTACTTACTTTTTTATTAATTATTATTTTTATTTTTTATTAGATTTAACAAAATTATTATATACATATATTTATTCCTCAATATACATATTATATTATTTAAAAATAAAGTTAGATTTATTTGTTAGTTTGTTTATTTATTGTAATTAGAAAATAAAATGGAAATAAAAGGAGAGTATATATGTTATAAAGAATTAAAATTAATGTATGGTAATAAATATAATTTTAAATCATTAATATTACCAAAATTAGGGTTGGATGAAAAAACATTCAAAGTTGAAACATTGAATGATATATCAGAGTTACAAATTAGGTTTGCAAAAAAGTTCACATATAGTGACATTCAATCATTAAATGGATGTTTATCAATTGATAGATTAGAACATATTGTAGAATCAATGGTTTTAAAAGAACATGGTGGTACATGTATAGATATTGGTTTGGTATTTGGTATGCTATTACAAGAATTTGGTATATCAGCACAAATTATAGAATGTAAAATATTAAATGAAATTACATATAACCCAAATTCAATTCATTATACAAATATCGTTAATTTTAATAAAAAATGGTATTACGTTGAATTAAGTTGCCTCATATTAAAAGATGGTTATACTCCAATTAAAATTAATGATGGAAATGATGACTGCAAACTAAATTGTAAATCATTATTGTCATATCAAGTGATTAAAGATAATGAAAAAGAAGATGGAAATTATCTATTTCAAAAAAAAGATTCTGAATCAAATATTTGGGGGTCAATGTATTCATTCAATTTTGATCCTGTTAAATATGAAACTTGGGTAATTAGAGGAAATCATATCAAAGAGCTATTAAAAACTTTAAGTTATGATATTAAATTTAAGCTCATAAAATTATTTTTAATAGTTGAAGATGGTTATATTCTTTACCATGAAGGATTACTTCAAATATGTTATTATAATCAACCAAAAGAAGTAATCCAAATTAATAATTTATTACAACTATCAAAAATTTTTGTTAAATATTTTAAAATTATAAACTATGATTTTGAACCTTTAAAATATTATTTAAAACAATAATAAAATTTTACTGTACTGTGTGTACCACCAAATCACATCATTTATTAATTTATTTGTTGAGAACCTATATGGTCATTTTTAAACTCGAGTTTAAAAATTATAGCAAAAAATTCTGAAATTCTCCACCAACAAAATAAAAAAAAAAAAAATTTCACATTATAAAAACAATCATGATTTGTGTACAAATAACAAGATAGATAACAACTTTTTTATCTACATGGATATATGAAAAATAAACAAGTATAGTTGGAATAAATTGATGTTTTTTATGGGTTACCTTTAAATATTTTTGGTTTGAAATGGTATTTTTTCAACAACCATACACATAACAGGATAAATTTTTTTTAAAAAAATATAAGATATGGATTTGTGTGTAATATAAAGATAGTTTATGGTATTATGAATCAAATTATATATAAGTATTTTTTATTGTGAGATGTTTTTTTTCGAATTTTTTTTGTTTTTTTTTTTTTGACAAAGACAAAGGAGCAACCGCACACAAATTTGTTTTTTTATTTTTATACAACATCACAAAAATAATAACAATATATGATTATTAAAATGATATTTGTATTACAATAAAACACAGAATGAAAAAAAAAAAAAAAAAAAAAAAAAAAAAAAAAAAAAAAAAAAAGGTTAATAAACAAAAAAAAATTAAAAAAATTTTTAAAAAAATAAATTTT